>JAQGBH010000431.1:0-51934 GCA_034698265.1 Sminthurinus aureus | reverse complement strand
GTAAAAGAAAAGTTGTTAGGGGTGGTCTGGACTACGTCTGTGCAAAATTTGAGCCCAATCGGACAGGGAGTGATTTTTTCATTCACTTCTTCCGGGGTCCTTTTGTTTACTATAATTCAAATCATTGTAAAACTTAAAGCTCGAAGATCCGAAGCATTTGAAAACGCAAAGGAAATTATTTAAAACGTAATTTATTTTTAATTGTTTTATACTCATGCAAATAGCAGACGACTTTTGAAGGATGTTTTGGGATTTTTTGGGATTAAAAGTTCTGAAAATTTCTAAGGTTTCCTGAATCTTCTAACAGTGTCTGTTTTTTCTGTGGCTAAAATATGTTTAAAGGTGTTGGATAAAATAATGGAGAATGTGTATTGTGAATGCGGGTTGATTGATAGGGGACAAACTTCTTGGGGTGTGAGGGAATTTTGCAAGTAGAGTTTGCACATTTCTCGAACCTCGATTTGCTCATTGATTTTTGAATTGCTTTCCTAATAAGGTTTTTTAAAGTTTTAACAAAGAATTTCAAGGCTATGATGTATCTTTCTCATGGAGTTTGTTTTTAGAGCGCATAAAATTTTGAGCGGCGTTGCAGTTTTTCAGAATTTTCGTCCCAGCTCTACAATTCTTATTTTTCTGTTAATTGCTCAAATGATCTTTCGGTAGACGTTAAACCCGACATAGAAACGGCTTACAAAAATCTAATGAAATTTTAATGACATTTCCAACTAGAATCTCTTTCTACGTGACGATAAAAAACTGCTGATTTCCTCATTTCGTCCATGAAGATCCGAGTTTCAGTTTGTGCAAAAATGCAAGAACTCAAAACGGGTTTGTTTGCATTTGCTTATAGTAAGAAATGCGTTAGTGCCTTGTGTATTATTAGGAAGCGAAGCTGACTATTGCTTTCCTCCTTTACGGCTGAGTGTCCATGCACATTGGGGCAATGTGAGACTATGAAACTAGCCATCTAGCGGGGAAAATTTTCAACTCGATGGTAGCGCCATCTAGCGTACACTTTTTCAAAAAAGTGGACAAGTTTATTATGTTCAGAATTCGGAACAACTTTACCGTAGCAGTTTTGTAACTGTGAACATACCGAATTTTAATAGTCAGCAGCTTCGCTTCCGGAGCCTCAAGCATTTATGCTTTCAAGGCGATATAAAATCGTCCCGAAGGGAGGATTTTTAACTTTATTCTCATTTGCCTTTTCTAATACGCAATTCATTTAGTTTGTTCAACAAGCTAAAGTACTTAATGCTCAATGCTCAACTTTCAAGGCTTGAGGCAAGAAATTGTTTGAAAAAACCTACAAGAAAACTTTAATTGTACACTGTACACTGTATAACATGTAGCTTACTTCTGTAAAGTTACTTGGCTACTATTGATTACATTTTCAATATTATAATAGTCAATAACTCAATCCGTCTAAAAAAAGGAGGAAATTCTCAAGGAAACAACATAACACGAGGGAAAATGTTGAAATCGGCCTGTCCAACAGAAATTATGGACAAAGTTTACATAAAGCTCGTGGAACCAAAGAATTGATCATGCGAATATCGGATGCGAATAACGGAAGTGATGATGTGCAACAGAGGTTGCCTATTCACGGTTCATGGCCCATCGCTTAGGAAGGAAAAATCTCTCTAGAACCTAGAATCTAGAATCTAGAAAACCTTAAAATTATTACCAAACTTGTAAAACATAGACGTATCAATTTAAAAAAATTACAATATGTTTAATGTTCAACATTCAACTTTTTAAAAGATCAAAAGAATCAAGAAAACAAGCAAAAATTGGACAACCCCGTCCGACAGTCGATCTTGATCTGCAATCGCTCATCAATCATCAACTGTCAATGGCCAATCGTCTATGATCAACACAAGTTTGTCTCCAAACTATAAAGGACCAACTTGAATTTGCCAGTAAAAGTTTTCTTTTGCATACATTTGTAGCAATTTATTCCACCTTCAAGGCTCAAGGCTCAACATTCAACATTCAACATTCAGCGTTCAGTGTTTAGCGTTCAGCGTTGATCTAACAAATCCAGCTTCACACGCATCCGAGCACCCGCGCTTGCAGCTAACAAATGAAAAATGGATCTGATTTGAATTCACGCATGATATCTGTATACAAGTTGTGCATAGATAATAGATAATACATAATGCATATACTTATACTTATAGATAATGCATCCAACTTTCCAACTCCAACTCCAACTTGGCTACTAGATACTAGATACTAGAGCTAGAGGTTGGAGGTCGGAGTCTGGTAGAGCTGAAGAGAGAAATGCAAAAAGGGGATTGCCGGATGCAGTGAAATTTCCTCAAGCTGCCCCGGAAAACTTTGTCTTCACTGATCTGGTCGTATATCTATTTCATTGGGAATCTTTAGATACAGATCAGCTGAAAAGAGGAGAAAAGAGAAGAAGAAGAAGAGGACGGAGGACGGGATTCTCTTGATTTTGATACAGCTAGTCCTAGTCCAAATCCAAATCCAATGCAATGTATAAACCCATGTATACAAACAAGGGAGAAGAGGAATCAGGAATCAAAAGTATCAAGTATCAAGTATCAGGAATCAGGAGTTTGGGGTTATCAACAAACAGCTCTGCATTCCACATTCTACACTCTACACATTTACATATATGTCGTAGAGCGTACAGAGGAATCCAAAGCGTGGGTATTTCTACAGTTTACAGTCGACCGTCTAGTTTCTACTTCTAGCTTCTACACATCTGATAAAAGATTATACTTTATTTTATTTTCTCCACTTTCCACTTTCCAGTTTCCAGTCTCAACTCTTTCCCTTGACTTTGACTTTGACTTTGAGTTGAGTTTGGTTCTGGTATTTTTAGAGTAGACAGATGCAACCTCACGCACGCACTCACCAGAACACTAGGACACTAGATACTAGATACAAATGTGTACAAGTTTACCCACACACCAACCAGACAACTTTCCCTTACTTTCACCAAAATGGAACGGGAAGAAAAAAAAGGGAACGGGTTTTCGGGTTTTTCTCACTGTCACTTGAATCTAGAGTCTCGAGTCTCCTTTATCCAGCATCCAGGATCCAGTATCTTTGACTACCGTCCACGATCTTGAAAATAAATGACTGTATATCATTCTTTCACTTCTCAATCGTACGACGTCCTTCATTGCCTTTTCTCCACTTTCTCCACTTTCTCTGCCTTGCTTTCCCCTGCCTTGCAGTGCCTGGCCAAACCAAGCCAGTTGTAAATCCACACAAAATGTACATACGCATACATAATTTTCCCGCTTTCTCTTCCATTATAACAATCGTAATAATAATAATATTAGTTTCTCCCTTTCTTCTACTGGAGATGCTATTTGTATGCCTAGTATGGTGAAAGCACAAATGGCAAAGAAAAGGGAAAATTCAACGATTCAGGGTCCAGGATCTAGAATCTAGGATCCACAAGTCACTTTCTCTTCTGTCTCATGAAACAAAAAGAAGGAGAGGGAAAACGGGAAAACGGGAAAATATCATGATCAGCAAAGAGAAAGAAATGCGATGGACTCTCTTTATTTTATCTCCTATCTCATAATATCTTTCACACGCACGAACAAGGAACAAGGACACCAGACCAGATCCAACCAAACCAGACTAGAACAGAAAAGAGAAAAGAAGGGGCACGAACTCACAATTCTTCTCATTCTCACACTCTCCCATTTTTCCATTTTCCAGCTTCCATTCATTCATTCATTCATTCATTCATTCATTCATTCATTCAACTTTCAGCTTCTTTTTAATAATTTTCCTCACTTTATCCACTCTTTTCTCCTACTTCGCATCTCGTATAATATCACACTAATTCTAGAGTTCCAGAATTCTAGAATTCTAGTAAAAAAGTTGCTTTATCAAATTCAAATTTGAATTCAGGCTTCTCGAGTAAAAACGAGATACAATAAATATTAATAATTTTTATTCTACATGATGGACGATACAAGGCAAAAACGAAGAGCTGGATCTAAATTCACCATGTTCAATGTATAATGTAGAATATTCTACTCTTTCTCTTTCTCTTGGAGTTGGCGGTCACGCTCAAGTCGCAAGTCTCACGACTCTAGAATCTAGAATCTAGAATCTAGAATCTAGGGACTCGAGAAAATCATAAATTTTATTGCACTTACAAAGAAAAAGTTGAATGAATTTATTATTATTATTTATTTCCTTGTTGTTTTTTTGCTTTGAATTGTAAAAATTTTTTTTGTACAGGATGATCTGCTCGCAGGGTGGACGGCGGGAATTAAATTTGAGCACATATTTTATACATGAAAAATGACACAGAGCATAGAAAATATTATATTATTCAGAGTGTTCAGTTTAGCTTAAATCATAAATAACAAATAGGGAGTAAACTGAGAGCGTTTATTTAGAGTAAGAGTCAAGAGTAAAAGTAAATGTTTTGTTGTGTTTCTTACCCGACTGAGCGTGGTGGGATGTGGATACAAGTTGATGAGGAAGGTCCCGTGACTGGCTCTGTAATCCCACTTGGTCTCAATGTGAGGAACTTCAAGTACATCACAAACACTTTGGACGTGACTGGCGGTCGAGGGACTTTGTGGTCCGAGAATACCCGCTACTCCATCCTTCAGAATTTGACACACTACACTCACCAATCATCCAGAAATCCAGAAGCAAACAGCAACAGCATCACGTTTTCAAAATACAGCAAAACATTGACATTGAACATTTGAACATTTGAACATTTGAACATTCACACTTTACACCTTTTCATAACCAAATTAATTTCCATGTGTTTTATTCAAGTATTTTTTATGTGTATTTGTAATGTCACTGACATTATGTAAGGAAAGTAAGGAAATGAAGGAATTGATTTGAAATTTATGTGAAAACATATCAAACATATGTATATTTTTTGAATTTAAATTTAAATTTTTTACCCGGGTGTTTTTATGTTTTTATATTTGTTTAGTTTTACATCATTGTTGCAACGCAGATCTCAGGGAATCTGCTTTATTTATAAACAGCAAGGAATTTTTTTATTCTCGTGCTCCGAACTTGGAATTTGTGAAAGAATTTTTCAATTTTGAATTTTTATGCCCACTTGACTCCAAAACATAATAATATAATACACGGAAGTGCGTGGAAATAGGATTCAAACAAGGAGCGAACCATAGGTGGAGTTTCAAGTGTAAACTGTAGATTCAATCAATTTTCTGTTGGAATTTCTCACCCTCACTGTGACAAGCCAAGCCAAGCCAAGCCAAGCCACCCCAAAACGAGATTCAACATTCAGTATAGAGAAGAATGGAGAAAAATGCATTTTATTGAAAAAATCTGGTGACAAAGGGTGACCAAGTCAAGTCAAGTCAAGTGAAGCGACGGATCCGATCGAAAAGTCTCCAAAGCACGAGAAACAAGAGACTGGAGACTGGAGACTAGAGATTCTTGTGCAGAGTTTAGGGTTTAGAGTTTAGAGTGCAGAGACGGAGGAATTATTATGGGAATAAAAAGAAATTCATTGCATTTTTGTCCATCCCTTTAAACTCCTCGTGATAAAGTAAACGGGGATTGATTTTTGACGCCACGCACAGATAAAAAGTACAACTCACAAGTCAGCACTGGCACGTGGAATCGCAGTTGTTCAATGTTCAATGTTCAATGCATCGCATCGATACATTCTCCATTCTCCATTCTAGATTCTGCTTTTACACAAGCTTTCGCTCCGCTTGTTAAAAGGAAATTATGTAATAAAAAGGGAGAAAGCTTACTTTCTCCAATCGATTGGATTCATGTGCCATGTGCTTCTATTCTCTATTCTCCTTCATTTCTTTCTTTTGTTCCTTTTATTGCCTTTGATGTGATTTAATCTCTCTTTCAAAATGGTGGCTTGTCATGTCCTTTATTTCAGGAGACTTTCAACCTTCTACTGTAGGTTCTAGATTCTAGATTTTAGAGTCTAGTGTCTAGTGTTTAGACAAGTGTACATTCTGGGACCTGCATTCCGCCTTCGTTTTCTTCTTGGTTTTTTGTTCTGTGGTCACAAATTACATGTAGTTGAGACTTGAGAATTGAGACTTGAGTCTTGAGTCTTGAGGCTTTAGCCAGCGCTCTTCTCTCTTTCTTTCTCGCTTTCTCTCACCAAAGTCCTCTGGTATTTTGATGATACTTGAAACTCGTGTCTCTGTCTATCTTTGGAACTCTGGCTGGAACTGTGAAACTGGGGAAGCTCAACTGCACTTGAAACTTGATGCTTGGAGCTTGAATCAGTGACAAGAGCCGCAAGAGTGGTGCGTGTAGAAAATCATATTCATACAACTAATAATATCATGTTCAAGTGGTGCTCTTGAAATGCCGCAGAAAAGCCCATATTTATCGCCTGTGTCTTGATTCTAGATTCTAGATTCTAAAGCTTGCGTATGTAAACCATTGAATACTCTATAGTACTCTTGTGGAATACCTTGTAGCTGTAGCTGTAATGTAACTACATTCAAAATTCAAAGATCTGGATTCTAGATCCCGGAGAAGTGACAGCTGTTGAAATACTCACTAAAAAGACATAAACTTATGACACTTCTAACGAGGCGAGTCAAATGAACCATTTGTCATTTGTCAATTTTTAACGTTGTTGGCTGTACAAATTTAGGAAACTGGAGGAATTTGAAATGGGAAATTGGAAAACAATGGAAATAATGAAGCAGAATGATGAGCATGGAGCGTTGAGCGTTGAGCCCTGAGCAATACCAAAAGTTAATCCCCTCTTTTCTCGAGACAATAGAGAAGAGAAAGCGGGCTATTTTATTTATTTGCAATTTGTTTGTTATTGGTTCGGTTGGCTGTTGACTGTTGACTGTTGACTGTACTCTGAACTGTCATAAAAGGAGAGGGAAAGTTTTACTTTTGGTTTTCACTAGTGTCTAGTGTCTAGTTTCTAGTTTCTAGTGTCTCGTGTTTGTTCAACTTTATGCTTCAAACTCTCGTTGACAGTTTACAGTTTAGAGTTTAGAGTTTACAGAGAAACAAGAGCCAGTCACTTTAGCGCTTTTTCCTTCCATTGCTTTCTCCACCTTCTCCTTTCTCCATGTGTATTTTACCCAAGCGTTTTCATTTGCATTTGTATTTTCAGTGTGTATACATCAAGTATCAAGTATCCAACTTTCTCCATTCTCCATTCTCCATTCTCCATCTACATATGAATTTACGTTTTCTCTTTTGTCTCTTGTCTTTTCCACTCTTGTCAATTCATCTGAGAATGTGGAGATGTGAGGCAAGGGAGCGTTTGGCTTGGTTTGGTTTGGTTTGATTTCGTATCAGAAGAGAAAAGAGTAGACAAATTTCTGCTCCTACATCTCACATGTATTGTGTATTGTGCATTTATGCTTATATAATTTACATGGATGATTTACATTTGAAATATCTACATTGAACAGAAAAAGATGGAGAAGAGAACAGAGAGGGGAACGGAAGTGAAAACCAACGAGACAAAGAGAAAGAAAGAGACGGGCTCATTTATTCTCCGTTGTAAACTCAAAGTTTTCCGGCAGAGTCAAATAAAAGGACAATAAAATGTCAGTTGGGAACTTTGGCTCTTTTCCTCTTTATTCTCCAATTTTGCGAGTTGATACTTTTTCTTCTTCTTTTTCTCGTCCTGCTTCGACTTGTAACTTTCTAAATACTTGCGATTTGGCCTGTGTGTTGACTGTTGACTTTCTCCTTGTACTGAATTTCTAACTGTATTTGCTTTTGTCTTTTGTATTTACCATATATTGACATTAGATTAGTTTAGCTTTGTCTCATATATCAAATATCAAATATCAAGTCCCGTCATATCGAATCATATGATCAAGATTCAAAATGTTGTAGTAAACTGACTTGTGACTTGTGACTTATAGAAATCTGTGGAATTTTTGGCAGTAGGCAAATATGGTAAAACTAGATTTATGTATTTATTATTGGTCTGCCGCTGTATTATGGGTCTGTGTCTCAGTTTGTGTCACATCAAGTATCAAGTCGAGTCATATCACGTTTCATGTGATGAATCTTCCAGAGATAGAGAGAGAAATGGAATAGTAATTTCTTGTAAAGTTTTCTTTATTCCGAAGGCTAAAAGTTTAACAAGTCTAAATGTGACCCAGTTCTCTGTCTAGAGTCTAGAGTCTAGAGTTTAGAATGTAGAATGTAGAATTCAGAGGGTAGAGCTTTCCATTTAAATTACTTGTAGTAACTTTCCGGATTTTCTTGGAAATGAAAAACAGGAGGAGGAAGGAGGAGAAACAAATATTACAAAATTACTTTTCTATTTCTATTGTAATTATTGTATTTGTAATTTGCAATTTGCAATCACATTTTATGTTAAAAAGAGTACCGAGAACCGAGTCAAAGGAGATTGAAGATTTATACAATCAAAATAACTAAATGAATATTATGCAAGATTTGAATTTGGATTTGGAGGCAAATCCACATGTTTTTCTTGGAAAACTTGGTTCATGTTCCACTGTACTCGTTTAAAACTTGAAATTAATTGTGCAGCGGAGAGTTGTTGAATATTTTGAAACTTGGGCTTTTCCTTCTGCAAAATGGAAAGAGTTGTAGCAATTTACTTTATGTCAATATGTCAATGTGATGGGTGATAAACTCCTCTGTGAACTTATCCGTTAATCGTTAATCGAAAGGGAATTAAAATCCAGTAGCTTTTAAGAGTATTTCAGGTTTGTCAATTATCAACAGCAAGCAATTTCCAGTCTTATTTTTCCATCCCTTTTGACACGAGTATTGAGTATCGAGTATGGTTGAAAAAATTATTTGTGTTCAAATATTTTGTTTTGATTTTTCATGTTTGGTTCTTGTTTTGATTCGTGTTCAATTTTCAATTTTCAACCCCCGTTCCTCCTTCGTCCTTTGTCATTTGTTTTTCATCCGGATCTCGGATCTCAGATAGATTTTTCTGAGAATCGGACGAGTTATTCAGGCATTCAGACAGCAAAAGATGGTTAAGGGTTTGATATTGTTTGAATCTTGAGTCTTGAGTCTTGAGTTTCGCAACACATTACGCACAGAAGCCATAATATGATGTAACGTGTAATGTGTGTAAATGAAATTCCGCTTGACTTTGTATACGCTGACGCTGACGAGTCGGAGACAGAGAAGGAGAGACAGATTTCCCCAATTATTTGACAAGTGTACAAGTGAAAGTGAGTCCTATTTTCACACATTGCTAGTCTTATTATGTAAATTTTGAGGAAGGAGAAGAAAGATGGAAAACGGAAAACGGCAAATGGTGGATAGCGGATGGCGGATGGTTGAAAAGATTCTTTTTCCTTTTTCACTGATGAGATGAGGATCGTGAATCGTGACCTTCCTGTCAAAGTTAAAGTTACGGTTAAAGTTGCTTCCTCGTTTGATGTACACTGTACACTGTACATGTATGATTTGTAAAGAGTAAAGATCGAGAATCGAGAGGATCCAGATATCCAAATATGGTACATTTTCATGTTTCCTCCCAGACACTAGGCACTAGACACTAGGCACTAGACTCTAGATCTTAGACGCAGAAAGCAAGATGAAGCTCCTGTGCCTAAACTAAACAGAGAGGTTGGCGTAAAATGCGTTGACATGGTGTACATTGTACAATGTTCATTGTTCATGCAACCAGCGTTGGTTTTGGCAATGACACAACCTTGTTCCACATTCCACATTCTAGATTCTAGATTCTAGACTCTAGACTCCAGATTGAGATGACTTTCTCCAACTTTCACCTCCTTCTATGTATACTGTATACATAACCAGAGTCACACGCACACATATGGAACCCCGAACTTTCTCTTTGCCATTCCCATCTTTCTCCATGAAATATGCATATTTGAATAAAAATTGCAATTTAAAATGAAATGATTTGACTCGGCTCCCACCTCTTTTCTTATTCCGCCGCTTCTCCTTCTTTCTTGCTATACCATCATCGCATCGAAGCATCTAGCATCAGAAGAAACACAGACAGAGGAATATTTTTCCTCGTTTTCCTTTTCGTTTTCCTTGTGTCGTTTTCCTTTGTCGTTTTTACCCTCGTTTTGTATGCAAGTCAGAACTCTGTGTGTCTCTGGCTCTGTTTTGTTACTTGTGTGTGTCTATGTTTTTATGTGTCTATGTGTCGACCGTCTTTGGCCCGGTCGACGGTCGACAGCCGATGTAGAAAGTTGACAAGTTTTCACCACCACCAGTTTTTATCCTGCTGCTTCCTCCACAGTCAAACATTTTGTTTTCCTCGCCTTTCTTCTTCCCGTCTCCTTTCCTATCGTCATTGGCATTGCCGTCGCCGTCCTTTTTATCATGCTGCCTGTCGCCTTGGTTGTGTTTGGCTTGGTTTGGTTTTTGCTGGTTGTGTCAAATTTGAATTCAAAGAAGAATACGAATACGAATACAAATTGGAATACGACTCGAGATTCGAGATTCCAGATTCCAGATTCGACTCGAACGAATTGTGTTCAAGACTCCAGACGCAAAATGTTGTTTTTTGCTTCCTGTTACGGTGGCCTCGATTCGGAAAATTCTCCATCCTCCACTTCCCGTTTTCCATACAAAAAATAGAAGGGAAGTGAGTCACTGTGTACACATTATCTAGCTCATTTCACCCAGCCAAACCAAACCATATTTCCCAACAACCAACAACCAACATCTCATACCAATAAATTCATGGACAAAACTGGAGGAGAAAAAGGGGAAAGAGGGAAAACTGCGCTGTGGCAACAACCACAAATATTTATTGAATTCACATTCAGTTTCACTACTGATATTCAGAATTCCGTATTCAGTATTCGGATATTTGCAAGACATCAACTGTATCACAATTCACAATGCAATTGCATTGTCAATTGTAATGGCTATGGCTATTACTATACACTATACAGTAGCCATTGCCATTTCTTCCAAGAAAATCCGCCACATTTTCCCTCTTTGACTTCCTTCTCCATCCTTAAAATCAAAATCAAAGTTGGAATGGAATGATGATAATAAAGAGGAAATGAGAGAATATTCCGCAAATTTCCTTCGTTTTATTCTGCATTCTGCATGTTTTCTCAAGTCTCAAGTCTCAAGTCTCAAGGCTCAAGGCTCAAGTCTACCGTACACAAAATTGACTTGGCTTGACTTGCCTTTATTTTTTCTTCCAACGGAGGAAAAGTCAAATGTCAAATGTCAAATATCATATATGAAATTCAGCTTGTATGAATAAACATTGCAAATTTTTTCCTCTCTACTCTCTGCTTTCACTGGCATTGCGGTCTGCGGTTTGTTGTAAAAGATGAGGGTTGAATTCTTTCCTCCGTCGTGAAATCTGTAAGCTGTAATGTAGACATTAGACATTCATTTTATTTCCTAGACGGTACTCCTGAGTGACGAGTACATAGATTCTGGATTCTAGTCATTTGCCCATCCCCATGAATTTATATGTACTTGCATATCCATTTCCGTACAACGAACAACGAACAAGGAACCAGGGACAATGATGCACATTAGAATTTGAAAACTAGTTTGGGGATGGAAAATGACGAGAAAATGAGGAGTGGGACGACAATGGCAAAATCGAGAATGAATCGTTTCTCCCTAATACTTTTGTTTGCTTCAAACTTCAAATGACGTGAGGTTTGCAGACAAACAACAGTTCTCGAGATTTTTGGATTACAAATGAGGATGAGGATTAGAATGACGCTGCTGAGTTGGAGGCGGGAGGAGAAGAATCAAGAATTGAGACAATTTACATATAAATGAGATGAAACATGTTTTTTTTCTCCTTTGTGCATTTCAAATTCATTTATAATTTAAATCCTATGCACATGCAACTCTACAAATTGGCCAACCAACAAGTCAACAGTCAACTGATTTGAAATGTGAATCATGGACTAAAAGTCAAAAGTCGTGTTTTATTTTAGATTTTAGGGCTAGTTTCAATTGGACTCTGGACTCTGGAGTTTTTATTGGTCAAATGATGAAGGATAAAATATCCTTTTCATTGCTTTGCAAAACAAGAGCAAAAATTCTTATGCATGTACAATGTACAATGCACAATGCACAATGTACATTGTACATTTTACATGTTTTCCGACGGACCTTTTTTAACTTGCTCTACTTTTTCTTTTCCCATTCAACGTTTTCTCTTTTATGACTTTTAGGAACTGCAGACGCTTTTTAGGCGTTTTTTGTTGTCTCTTGTATTTTTCATCTTGTTTCTTGTGTCTTGTGTCATATTCTTTTTCATATTCATTGTGCAGTATTTTTTTTAGTTTGCTAATTTTTCATAAACGTAAACGTATATGCAATGTATTACATAATATTGTACTCGTCCGATGTAAAACATGTAAAATGTGCAAAAAATACTATAGTTATATAGTTGATGTCATACGATATACGATACACGATACACGATACACGATATAAAGTAGAATGATACAAATATCATGGATGAAACTTTTTTGCATGTTACATGTATTTTATTGAGACGTTTTGCTGAGTTTTGTCTAGTTTCCGTTTTTATTTTTCCTAGTTTATCTCTAGTCTGTAGTTGAGTAAGTCATTGCTAAAGTTTGTGCAATTGAGCATTTTTCAAGAATCCAGACTCTAAACTCTAGATTCTAGATTCTAGACTCTAGACTCTAGTTGAATAAATTATGGACTTGTTCCACGTTTATTTATAGACCCCACCAGTATCCCAGATTCCAGAGGATAGAAAGAAAAAAGAACGGTTGCGGTTGGTCTAGCGGACTTGTCCAGATTTGCATGTGCGAATGGTAAATAATGGAAAATGGTGATTGTGGTGATTATAATCGCAATTTAAATTAAATGCCAGGGAGAAAATGTCATTTTAATCCAGACTCGAGACTCGAGACTCGAGTTTTAAATATCTTTTTTTCCATGTATCGAAATAAATAGTCACAGTTCGGGTTTCAGTTTTGGATGTGGATTTGGCTTGAGTTGTCTTGTGTCTTGTGTCTTGTAACTTGCAAAGAAGAGACGATAGACGATAGACGAGGACTGGAAACCCAGAGACCATAGCCGATAGACAGATAATTACATGTGAGACTTGAAACTCTTTCCTTTGTGGCTTTGTACTTTGTACTTGTTGGGAAGGAGGAAAACGCACATTTTCCTTCCTTTTTTGCTCAGTCGTTTGTTCATTTGCTCCTTTGTTTCTTTGTATCTTTGTTCGTGGGTTAGAGTTAGAGTTAACAGTTAGAGTCAGAGTCAAGTCCCCGTAGAATATAGACCATAGACCATAGACTGCGTATAATAATAATAATAATAGGAGTAAAAGAAGGATGGGATGAAGATGAGTCGTTAGTTATTTCCAGAAAAAAGAAGAATTGGAGATACATGTATAATTTCTCTATGTAAGTAATTTCAAGTTGAAGGAGTGAGTGTATCTGGTTCTGTGTAATGTAATAAGGTGAAGATTGAATGGACTAAAATGCCCTACAAAGATACACAGTGCACGTGTATATGGTATATGGTATATCGTATATCTGTGTATGTGTAGGAAAGATGGTAGTTGAGAGTGTGTGTGAAGAGGAAGATAATAGATGAATGGAGGACCATTACTTGTCCAATAAGACTTTATGCTTCTGTCTATCCGGGTAATTTAAAATATATTAGCTGTATCTTCCACGCACTACAACTACCATATAGCTTGGATTCTGGATAGAGAATGGAGAATAGAGGATGAGTCCTTAGATCTTGTACCGTATGTAACCTCTTCCCTTTTTCTTTTCCTCTCCAACACAATTTCACAATCTTGTCCCCTCTCTGGATTCTAGATTCTATATTCTGGATTCCTGGAAATGGCAAAACCAAAACGGTCTCCATTCACACAGATACATAAATGGCCATGTTCCTTTGTACTTTGTACGTTGTGTATTGTGTATTGTGAAAGTGGAGAAAAGTGGGTAAAAGTGTGTAGCAGACGCAACTGTCGCTGTCTGCTCCTGTTTTTCATCCTGGTACACCGTACATTTATGATACATAAGGATATAATATATAATATAATATTATGTTGAATATAGTAATATAGATGTAGATATAAATATGACGGAAACTCGTAATCGTCATCATAATGGCTGAGACGCACTCAGCTCTCGACCATCTTTTCTCTTTTTTTCTACCGGGCTCTTTTTGGTTCACAATTCACAACCTGTGCCAAGTGGCAAGGTCGAATGTCGAATGTCGAGTGAAACAAACCAGAGCTAAGTGCAAGTGGGAAAATATTAAAAAGAGACAAAAAGCATGAGAGGGTTTTAGAGGCCGAGAAAAAAATGAAAAATGTGCGTGTAGTTTGGACGGACCAAAAACAAGGCTGAAAGTGAAAGTGGGGTGAAATTGTTGAAGAAGAGTAGAAAAAAACTAAAGTCCAGAGTCCAGGTTTTGCTGCGTTAGCAGGTTTTTAAGTGAAATGGTAAATTAAAATGGTAGATGATCGTATTTTGACACTTTTTGTTTTTCTGTTTTTTTTTTGTTTTTTTAGCTTTGTAATTTGATCCCACTGTCTGCTTTCTACAGTCTAGAGCTTACATTTTTATTTTTCTACAGTAATTACATAAAAAATACTTGAAACAGAGAAACACCCAGGTAATCAACTATCAAATCAAAGACAAGGAAAAACTGGCAAGGAAAGAAGGAAGGAAAATTGTGTTTGTGAATGGTGATAATGATGATGACATGTTTTATGAGTTAGTGATGTATAAATAAAGATGAGAATAGTGATGATGAGTGATGAGACCTTTTTTGGAGGCGTGAAAAGAGTCGCCAGTGGGCAATCTTTCCAATTGGGCACTTAGGGATGTTCTGGGTAATACATTCGAGTCGGCGTTCACTCGTTGAACAGCATGGCGAAAGGCTGTCTCATCATACCGATCCCAAATGTCAAAGAGACCACCTACACACAAAAATACATTTTACATACAAAGATGCAGTCTATCATCAATCCATTAGACATTAGACCGTATCCATATCGACAGACAGATAGATAGATCAAGACCACCCACTCCATTTATTTCTCTTTTATCCTCAATTATGTAGAAACCACTTTCTTTCTTTCTTTTTTCAATCAATATAGCTTTTCTTTCTGATTCTCAAAAAGGAAAAAGGAAAGAAAATTAAAAGTACAAGAAGCAGCAAAATACATAAAAGAAATGTAAAATTAATTTCAAATAATAAAATGAAAATAAACACAACAAAATCTGCATGAACAACCAGCATGATCTTCAATCTTTTTTCCCTTCTTTTTCATGGTACTTTTAAATTACAAATGAATGACGAGTTGCCTATTGTTTTATCTCGAGTCTCGAGTCTCGAGTCGTCGAGTCCTGAGTTCAACTTCATGCTTTAAAACTTAAAAATAACAAAACCTGTACTCACGATCATCAAAAATGCAAATCACAAATCACAAGGTTTATTAATTAACTCGAGACTCGAGACTCGAGACAATCCCCAAAATAATACCATGAAAAACAACATGAAAACATGCATGTTAAAAAAGTAATAATAATTAACAACTAACAACTCAATTAATAATAAATAATGCATGAAATGGAAAAAAAATCAAAATTTAAACCAAACGGCCAAACGCTCGTGCAAAAATACAGAATGTCTAACACAATATTATGTGATATGATGATGTCATGGAAGGAATCATAGCTACAAAATTGTTTGATGAACGCATGGGTTTTTTTCTGCAAGAAAATGAAGAGGTTGCATTTTTCTCTTCAGTTTTCATGGGATGAGATTCTTGTGCTGTTTTGACGGTTGACTTTTGTCTTTAGGCTGGACTAGTTTGAAATATCAAGCATCTAGTATCGAGTATCGAGTATCGAGTATCAAATGTAATGCGTAGTCTTTACGTAATCTTCCTGTTGAGAAATCCGGTCAACGGTCCGTGGTTAAAAGCAGAAAGTCTCAACAAGTCGGCCATTGAATATCCACTAGTCACACACATGAAATTCACGCCAGTTCTAGAATCCAGAATCCAGAATCCAGAATCCAAAATCTAGATCTAGATTCCGTACGTCGGACGACAGGCCAAAGAGCGTGAGAAAGTTTTGATACTAGAGCGTAGAGCGTATTAGATATTAGAAAGTAGAAAGTAGACGGCAAAGTGAAAGTGAAATGTGTGCATTTCTCCACGACAAAACATGTACAGAGTGTGAAATCCCAGTACAGTGTAGAGTGTACAGATAAGTGTAGAAAGTTTACAGAGTAGACTCGAGACTCGAGTCGAGAGTAGGGAGAAAAGAGTCTGGGGCTAAATATCCGGGACCGCAACAAGAACGGAACTACACGGGATGAATAGCAAGAGATTAATCCAAATTCCTGGCATCACCCTCTTCGCTCTCTCACTCTTTCTCTCTCTTCACTTCTCCTTGCTTTCCTTTTGCTTTTGACAACCTGCCCAATCGACAACCGACAACCACGGCAAGTCTGACGATATAATAATATTACATAATACGACAAGTTTTCCGCCACAATTTTCACCCTACTCAACTATCTCCCTTCTCTCGCTTTCCTCTATTCAACTAACTTGTAACTTGTAAGTATTTTAGACTCTGGATTCTGGATTCTGGATTCTAGACGCACACAAGTCCTGCTGCTATCTCAACTTCAACTTCAACTCTCCACTTGAACTGAACCAGAACCAGAAGCATCTTCAATCTTCAAGGTTCTACCCTCTTTTGAGCCATGCCATGCCATCCATCCAGGATCTTTCTGTGGTGAGATGAGATGTGATGAAAGCCCGCTACTTGTTTCTATCTGTTCCTTTGAAAATCCTGAATTCTACATCTACAATCTACAGTCTACATGATGCTGTTACACCTCTGACGAGTGATTATGAAAGCAGAATGGAGAAAGCAGAGTGGAGAAGATGTCAATTTCATGCTTGGTTGTCCAATGTCCAAACTCCAAACTCCAAACTGCACTTACTTATTACACACGTCTATCTATATTTGTAATGTGAATGCACATGAGTGAAAAAAGCTGCAAGAGCAGAGCAGAGCTTACTTGGAGTGACGAAAAGGAGCAAATTGTATCTACTATGTACAATCCACAGTCTACAAATTGGCTTTTATATCCATTCTCTATGAGCTATGAGACATTAGACATTCGACATTAGTTGACTATTTGACTAGCGGATGAGAAAAAGTGGGATGAGGCTGATTGAGTCAAGTCTCGAGTCTCGTGTATTACTGATATTCCAACTCTTAGCTGAACATTAGGACTTTAGGATTTAGGATAAAAGGAATGGGAATACAAATAAGAATTCAAAGCATCTCATCTCATCTCCGCCTCCTCCTTTTCTTTAACTGAACGAGGCTGACTAAAACTAGAGACTGGAGACTGGAGAAGAAGCGGATCTACATGTAACTACTCTCGTCTCAACTCAACTCAAAGCAACTTGACTCGAGACTCGAGACTCGACTACTGTATTCAAATCGAAACTCGACTCGACTAGACTTTGACTTTGGCCCAAGCCAAAACTGAAATGGTGAAAAATGGATCACGAATACAAAATGACAAGGAGATGAGAGTGACACAAAGGACAAAGGAGAAAGACGAGGACAAGGACAAGGAACCACAATCTCCCACTAATTCACTTAGCCCCGCAGCTAAACCCAAACGGATATTCTCTCTTCTCCTCCTCATTTTTCAGATAGATCCAGGGACCCAACATCCAACATCCAGAACCCAGACTTTCCCTCTAGCCTTTTTCATCTTTCCATTTTCTATATCTGTCTCATGTCTCATGTACAACATGTACAATATGCAATATACATACAAAATACATAAATACACAAAACAGAGAATTTTTGTCTCGTTCCTTCTTTCAACATTCACTGTATATTGTATATATTTTAGATTGTCGTAATAAGTACAGAATTTTACTTAAATTGAATACAGCTGATTTTATTTTATAGCTTCTGCTTCTAAGTTTTTCTCTAATTTTCCAATTTCACATGACCATGCGTAAGATATCATAATTCTCAATTCTAAAAATCCTTCAAATCTTCAATACTTCAAATATACCAATAATAATTCTATTCTTAATAAAATTGCATTCTGAATGTTGTAAAGGTCAAATTCCAAATTCCGAATTTGACGTCAATCAGTAAAAAAGTGGGAATAAAATGAAGAGGAGGATTTTCATTTGATTCCTTTTGAAGCTGTTTGCCCTTTGCTCTTTTCTCTCTTTTTCAAACTTTTGTTTTTAGTGTTTAGTTTGCATTTTGCATCTGGTCTGGAATTTTTTTGGTGACTAATTTTTAGATGAGAAAATGATGGAGAAAATTGCATAGAAAATGTCAGAGGAGGGGGAAAAGTGCAGGGAGAAAAAAAACTCATCCATGCCATTCTAGTAATGGGTAATGGGAATGTCTGGAGACTAGAATCTGGAGTCTAGAATCTAGAATCTAGAATCTAGAATCTGGAGACTGGAGAATTGAGTGTGATAGGATATACTGTGTAATGCAAAAATAATACAGAGAAAGTGGACCAAATTTCCAGAGAGGTATCTTATTGTGGATTGTAAAACTTGGCTTTCACTTTGTCTGGCTGCCTGGCCTGTTCCAAATCCGAATCTGAATCCAAATGCAGCCAAGATGTAGAGATAATCTTGAATATTGAATGTTCAAGAGTTTTGTACATGTTCCATTGTTCATTGTACACTGCACATTGTACATTGTTCAAAGGGCAAAGGGCATAGAGAACTAGAGAACTAGAGAAGGAGGAGAATAGAAAATAGTACATCATAAATAAGTATGTAGTGTGTGCGAACATAGCAATAATAATAATACTAACAATAATATGATATTCAAGTTGGAATCCGAGCTGGGAATAAAAAATGATATTTTTTGTCCTCTTTTCTATCCTTGCATAATGCCCTCCATTAAAATACTAAAGTTTTATGCATTTTGAATTGTAGGATGAAAAGTACTGACTACTGACTACTGACTACTCCGTCTACAGTCTAAAGTCTCCAGTCTAGAATCTCCAGTCTGCAGATATTACATGCAAAAAATGAGGACGTTAGCTCATCATTTGCAAGGGATTCAGAATTCATGAATGTTGTTTTTGTTATTTGTCCGTTTGCCTTGTGTTGACTGTGAACTTCGTATGTATTTGGCATTGTATATGTGTATACATTTTGACATGTTCTCTGTGTGTTCTTTGGCTTGAGAATTGAGAATTGAGAGTTGAGTCTTGAGGCTTGCGACAGCAGGAAAGGAAAATGAAGGGAAATACACAATAGAGGAAACGGGTCATAAGACAAGATGAGACGTTTCCTATGGAAGATTCAAGTCAAGGAAATGTCCATCGTTTCCATCTTTCTCCTTCTCCCGAACCGTGACCCGTGAATCTACATGAAATCTCCCAAAAAATCCATCTTATATCTTCCATCCACCTCTATACTCTATACCGGTTTACTACACTTATCTCTCATCTCTTTTCTCTATTTATATAAATTCCTTACACACACTATAATCTATAATGTAGCATATACTTTAGGTTTTAATTCACCATTTTTGTTACTACTTTTTGCATCAAAATTCAACTTGAAAATTGAAATCATTTTTATTATTTGCTATTTGTTATTGATCCGACGTCCGATGTTTGATCAATTGATCAATTACAAATTTACGGGGTTAAAAAAACATTCTAAATTTTGTACTAGATTTTGAACCTTGGAGTTTGGACACTGACCGCTATACTCTATAGAGTATGCTCTGACTATATGATTTAATTTAATTGTTTTGCTCTGACACACTTATGATGGATCCTCCTTCTTCTCTGCTCTACTCTGTTCTGCTTTGTTTGACAAATGACGTCCATTTTCCAATTTCCACATGTCTAAAATCTAAAATCTAGAATCTAAAATCGTAAGTCATACAAAATCCCATAGAAAAGTTTGAACAATTTTATACCGTCTACATGTGGCATCATATATCCTATATCCTATACATGAGCAATGAGCAGTGAGCAATGAGCAGTGAGCAGCCATCAGGAGCTATCACAGCTGGTGCTCTTTAAATTTTCATCTGACTTGTCAAACTCGTGATATGTAACATGTAGGTTGTAATAAATACGGCAAAATATTACGAGTATGACTATGACTGTGTCAGCTCACAGTATGAAAAGTCAAAGGCGCATTTCACTCTCTTGTCTTATTTTTGTTTTCCTTTTCATTCCATTCCATTCTGTATGCTGTGCTGTATAATGAAATATACGAATAAAATATAGAATGTGTGCAATAGTTTTTATTTGTCTATGTTTATGCATTCATAATGTATATGTATAGGACGACAGTCGCTCTCTTTCTCTTGTGCAGATCTTGTGTTTAAGTGTGTATATTATATAATATTGGGTATGCTTGTTGTATTTTTACACAGAAAGAGTAGGCAATAAAATGAAGAGACTGGCTTTGGTTTTGGTTCTTGTTGTTGGTTGTTGGTTGTTGGTGATGGGGGAAGTGGAGATGAGAGAGAGAGAGGAGAGAGGCCATTCCGTTTCAATGCTTTGTGGCAAACATCCAGAATGCTATGATAAAAATAAACCAAAAGCTTCCAAAGCCTTCCTCTATCTTCTCATTCAACATAGAAAACATGGAACATGCAATAGAATATTATACAAGACACAAGATACAACAAATAATATTATGTATGTGTTTCTGCCTCTGTTTTGTGTTTGTACATAATAATATAATATACATGTGTATTATGAAATGACATGTGTACATTCCTCTACAGTCTAGATTCTAGGTTGTAGATTGTAGATGAAAAAACAAGTAAAAGACTGCACAACTTTTTAAAAGAAAAAAAGAGAAGACTGCAGAAGAGTCACAAAAAGGACAAGCATGAAAACATCATCTTGAGCATTGAGCATTGAATGCTGAGAATAAGACATAAGAGCTACGATTGTGAAGAGTCAAGTGTTGTGCACTGCACACTGTAAAGTGTAGAGGATAAACTATAATAAACCTCATCTGTCTACATTCTACATTCTAGATTCTAGATTCTGGATAGACGCGGAATAAAGAATAAATGTGCATTAAAAGTTTGTTAATAAATAGAAGATAAGTAGATAGTTTGTATGTATGATATGACACCATCATTCAGGATTCATAATTCATAATACATGTTAAAATGCAAACTAAGTATACAATATAATATAATCATCACTCTTTGGACTTCCGGCCCAAAACTTTCTTTCTTGTTGCTCGCAGCTCAGCGTCTAGTGTCTAGTCTCATCTGCCTCCAGGACAAAAACAAAGTCATGTTTAAAGTCTAAAGTCTTTACTCTTTACTCTTTAAGCATAAGGCCAGAAAATGTCCAAAATTTAGAAACACTTTCTCGCTTTACACTTTCTCGCTTTACACTTTACAATTTACAGTCTGCTTGGAAAATTCAATTCAAAATTTAAGAATTCAATGAGCTCTGTTGAGTCTTTAGTGAGAAGCGAGGAAGAAATAGAAAGAGAAAGGGTACAGAATACAGAATGGGAATTACAATGTATGATGTGTGATGCATGATGTAATCACACAGTAGAGCAAAGCGCCAGCTTCTGTTTCTGTTTCGGTCTCCTTTTCTTTCGCATCTTTTCATATTGAGAGAAAAGTGCTGATCATGTAGTCAACTTTGCTCATCCTTTTGTTGCTTTTTCACGTGGCCTATGGAAAATAGAGAAGAGTAGAATGGAGAAATGTGGAGAAGCTAGAGAAGAGAAGTGGGACTTGGAACTTGAAATTCAAGTGGGGGAGAATCAGCCTGAGAAAATGACCCTGTTAATTATTATTTGCATTTTGAAAGACTCATTATGAGTCTTTATGTCTATGGACTGTGGCACTAATTGCCCACGAATTGCCCTAGCCGAACCAACATTCAACCCACTTGTGAGTGAATGGAGGAATGAACAAATGGATTAAAATTACCAACAACAACCACCAACCGACGACCAAAGAAAAGAGACCGAGTAACAAGGAAACACGTTGTGCATACTGAAAATAAATAAAATACACAAAGCAGAAAAGTACCTACACCAACAACCAACAACAATCAACTTGACAACTCACAACCAAACCAAATTATTAGGACCAATTACGCAACAACTAGAGACTAGAGTACAAGTACAATTTAGGTTCCCGCTCTTACAACTTGCAACTTCTAACAACCAACAACTAACAACTAAAAACTTACAACAATTCTCAATTCTTATTATGGGGACTTGAAGTTTTAAAATTTAAATAATTAAATGAGGTCAACGAATATAGACTACCAATTTTAGGATATTCAATACACATTTCCATAAACATTTCAAGTGTAATATTAGAGTAAAAACGGGATTATCAGACAAACAGGTAAAAGCACCATGAAATTTCACGTTCGCGGTCCTCCGCATCTTTTGTTTAAGTGGTACAAAAAGTACAGGAATAAAGTAGCTAAATGTTTGCAATAATCGTAATAATAATTTTCATTTTCTCCCTGAATCGTAAAAAGAGTCGGAAAGGAAAATTTGCGCGTTTGACCTGAAGAACAAAAAAGGATAAACTTGGCTAACCAGCTTCTAATTTTTATTACAATCTGAAACCTGTTTAGTTCGGAGATTAAAATCTCCATACAGTAATTTGCTTTACAATAATTGTATTTGCTTTTGTTATTTGGTATGTTAATTATAATTACAGTCGTTGTTGGTTTTAAAATTCGCTAATTTAACTAATTAAAACCGTGAGGTGTGCATAAAACAGGATATTTTTTCCTTTTATCTTGTCACTAAGATATTTGTATTCTCAGTGAGATTACAAAAGACCAAGTACCAGTAATGCTTTGACAAAGAATAGAGAATCGAGAATAGAGAAATACTGGAAGACAAGCACAAGCACACGTCAAACAGAATGGAGAACATGTTGCATATGTTTGCTCTGTAACCTCAAGCTCCAAGCCCCAAGCTCAACTACACTCAACTCTGACTCCTGACTCTGACTCTAACTCGACCCGGGAAGAAAGAACCCGGGTGTTCCGTCATCTGTACATTTGACTGTCGGCCTCCTGCTATGACGCTGATTCCAACGCTGGCTCTGACTCTGACTTGAATACAAATTCCAGGATTTTACTATTCTAGATTCTAGGATTGAGCATACACAATCCACAATCGTAGGTAGAGACAAGAATAAAAGATGAAAGACATTATTATGATATTTGCACTGTAAACAAACCAAACAAGACTACAGGCATGTTGAAATGGAGCTATTGAATAGCTTCAAGTAGGAAAAATTTCCAGAAAGCCGATGAGCTTATATTATTTTATATCAGTATTACAGGAGAAATAGAGTCATAAGAACTTTATCCCTGCTTTACTCATACGCTCAAAGCTCAACCCTCAACGCTCACCATTCACCACGCAGATTTGTTTCATCAAATATCAAACATGATACGTAGAAATTGTAGGAAACTACCAAAGGAAATTCCTGCGAATTTTTCCCAAGTTGCTTCCGAGTTGTGAGGATGGGAGAGATGCAAATGCATCCAATTTCATTTCATTTTTCTCCATTATATTAAAAAAGTAAGAAAGAGACTCGAGACTCAAGTCTTAAGAATCTTTAGAATTTTGCGTTTAGGTTTATTTTTATTTTCATGTGTCTTGTCAGTGTCTTTTACATATTTAATAGTTAATAGTAGCAGCAAACGTAGAATATCCTAGTTATATGTAGAAAAAGTATCATATTCAAATATCAAATAGTAAAATAAAAACCGTATGAATTTCTCAACCGCGGGAATTCATATTTCCAGATTCAAGCTTCAAGACAAAAATAGAAATAAAAATAAAAAGTGGTAGTAAAACATGGACACAAGTTCCATGTTCCATGTTCCATCCTGCGTAGAGATATTTGTTGGTTCGACATTGGACATTGAATGGCTACTTAAGTAAGCGAAAGGAGAAAGGAGGCGAAGGAAGAAGAAGAGGTTCCAATGCAAAGATGAGGATCATGGAATAGAGAATAGAGAATAGAGAAATGCAGAGGACGGGAAAGGGAAAGGGGAGAATTTAAGCTTGAGCATTGAGCATTATACACTGACCGTTTGCGTACCTCCTTTAAAACTAGAACTGGAGTTGAGAGCTGAAACGCACATACAGTTGATATAAACGAGACGGACAAAACAACGTAATAGTATTTACACGGTCAATTGAGGACAGTTCACCATCAACTCAACCATGATAATGAACCCAGAGGAAAAACAAGGAGCGACCATCCGTAGAAAATAATGGTTCTGCATCAACCTGAACTTCTCTCTACCCTTTTCAATCATACAAACAGATTCTACGTGTAGAGTGTACAGTGTACAGTGTACATTGTACATTCAATCCTCAACATTTTGCCGAAACTTGTATTTTCCATTTTCTTTCTTGTCTACAGTTTGTGCAATAATACATATGCACCCAGGCTCAGCTTCAGCACTGACACTGTACAAAAACAGTAATATTGACCAGTCTCTTGTTTACAGACACAATACTAAATTCCAAATTTTAGACCCTCAATCAAAGTCGAATTTCGAATCATCAAAATATCACAAATCACAATTGATTATCATAACCAGTTGAATTTTTGAGGTTATTTAAATTCCTCAAATCTCAATATTATGTACATGATTGTATTTGTTAAGTAACATTTACCTTATTAATTTTATTATTAGATACAAGAAACGAGAGATGACGGACAGATTTCAATTTTCAGCATGTCTTTTCCGTTTTACATGTACAAAGTACAAAGTGTAAAGATGTATTTATAGATTTGTTATTGATATTTAGTTTCTGTGGTTTGTGGTTTGTGGTTTGTGGGCCCAAGAGCCTGAAAGCAACCTACGGCTGACTGTATTTACTGATATTCTTAGAAGAGAATTTCATTAGGCTGTTATTATTATAACCCGCTTTTGCGGATCCCTTTGTTTGGACTTTGTTTAGGTTTGGAATTAGCTGGAATGTGGTCTGTCTCTAGTCTCGAGTCTCGAGACTCGAAACTCAAGTTGATTCAGGATTGAAATTTAGATTTTCCGCACAGTCGTTAGATTGGATTGAATAGGATTGAATTGGATTGTAATGGATTGAGTATTGAGCATTGAGTTTGATGTTTTACGGTATACGTCGTAGTTGTGTAGTTTTCTTTCTTCCAAAAACATCTCAATATGTTCAATGTTCAGTGTTCTAGCCTCTCAGTTTAAGGATCATTCAGAATTCAGCATCCAGCATTCGGCATTCAGTGGTGTAATAAAGCTCTCTTTGTGTGTGGCTTTGCTAGTATTTAGATTTTAGATACATTCAATACGAAGTACGTAGAATGTTGAATGTCGAATGGTGAATGGAGTACACACACTAAAATAACACTGTGCTTATCCAAAATCGCAAGAGAATGGAGAAATTGAGGAGATTTAAATGGGAAGCACTTTTCTCTCTATCCGCCATAATCTGTCCAAATCTGTCCAAATCTGTTTTCATAGAGTCAATTGTGGATTCTGGATTGGATTGTAGACACTACGCTCTAGAGTCTACAGTATACAGTCTACACTGTACATTTTACATTGTTCATTTTGCAATGTACATTCAACCACTTTGTGGATAAAATCTAAAATCCATGCCAAAACAACAGAACGGAATAGGAAATGGGATTTTACTACACACCGAACAAAGAACATGAGTCGTTTACTTTTAGCCGTACTTTAAACCGTCGACAATCGACAACCGACAACTGACAATTGAAATTGAATTTAAAATTGACCTATTTCCCCATTCTACCACTAAACTTCTCCTACATTTATAATCTATAATCTAGAGTTTATCAATCTCTAACGCACATTGAACAAACAGAACCAAATCAACTGGTGCTCAATGCTCAAGTCGTTGTTGATAGTTGATAGGCAACGGCGAAACTTGAACCTCCTCTGTATTTCTGTATTTTGTACATATTTTTAGAGAAGGGGAACCAAGTTTTAAGGAGGTTTTTGTAGAGCATAAAGAAACCTTATAATGTAGACAGAAAAATTCTGTTTTGTGTAGGATTTTTAGCGTTTTTGGGAGTCTTGAGCTTTTCACTATTTTGAATTTTGGTGTGGATTGAATATTGCATAGCAATGACAATGGCCGTTATGACAATGTTAAACATTCTCTGTGTTCTACATTCTAGATTCAACATTATCCCAAATAAGGAAAACACAAATCACAAGGTTCTGCACATAAGATGCATTGGATATTTTCCACACATGAATATAAATCAGGACTGTGACTGTGAATAAAGAGTGAGGATGGATAAATAGGATTTTATGAGCTTTCTCTTTTTTCTCTGGGTTTTTCTCTTCTAAAATCCCAACTCTCCACTCCCAACCCCGCAACAAGAATGAATAGGTGTAAATTTGATTCATTTTATTTTTTATTCTATTCCTATAACGTGCGAGACACATTATGAATCATGTATTACACATTATAGAATGCATTCGGCTAGAATCTAGAGTCTGGAATCTGGAATCTGGATAATAATATCCATTTTCTGCATGATGTAAAATATCTAATGGTACTGTATGTACATAAGATAAAAATTGAACGTGCTCTGCCTCTCAAACTCCAAACGAAAGGTTAGAACACCTGAATAAATATCTAATATTTGCATACATCCAATATCCATACCGCGGTAGGCGGTGTACGTACAAAATATGTAAAAAAAAAAAATTTCTATCGATTCTTTTTTTAAATAATCAATACAGTATTATTTTTAATATAACTTGTAAAGACAGGATCATTTAAATTTAATTATGCCTCAAGCTTCAAAATTCAAAATTCAAAATATTCCTTTCCAAGTTGCCCCAAAAAAGAAAGGAAAAAACATTCAAGTATCTCAGGGTTTTCCGTTTTTAGAGTCATTGCTCGTTCTATAATAATGTGATGTGAAGTGATATAAGATATAAGATGTGAGATGTGAGATGTAATGTCTGTTTTATCCTTGGTCTAACACGTAATGTGGAAGAGAGAAATAGGATGTGAGTGTGTAAATGGTGAATGGACACATAAAGGGAAAATGTGTAAGGGTTGTCCGTGTAAGTAGGATGAAGGAAGGAAGGAAGAGATTCATATATGCGTACAATGTACAATGTACCTTTTGCCTTTTGCCTTTTGCATGTAAAAATGTAGACGGTAGATAAGTATGAACAAGAGTTGAGCTCATTCTCAACACTCAATAAGGTGAAAATTGGCAAAAGAAGATGGATAAAGGAGAAAGTTACCATGTATTTTTTATGCAGGCAGAATGTTTGGTGTTATGCAGGAGGCGTCGCCGTTAGCCCGTTTGTCCTTCCTTTTCCATTGTGTCCGTTCAACATTCAACACTCAACACTCGGAGCTCAACACTGAACATTCGGATGATGGGATTGCATTGCACCTCCACTTGAATCTTGAATGAAGGAGTGAAGGAGTGAAGGAGTGAGAGAGTGAATGAATGAATGGGAAAAGAAAAAAAAGTTGATGATGGTCTCAAGAGAACCATAACGATGAAATAATGGCCACTCTATATGAAATGAACTACCTACTTTCCACTCTCTTGACTCTTTCCCCCTCTTTCCTTCCATTTTCCATCTTTCCATTTCTTCTTTCTCTTTTCCTCTGCTTTCTTGAGTCTTCACCCTCGCTCCTTTTCTTGTCATCCCTTCAAAAATTTTGACTCTTTCACCCCACGCCCAAACTCCAAACCCCAGATCAGACACTGACACAAACACAAAGACGAGCAGTCATCATCATAATCAATCTACTTATCTCTTTGTCTTTTGTATTCCCTTCATAAACTTTTGTTTTTGTTTGCTTTTTATCATCACCATCAACATCAATATCAGCTTCCCAACCCTCGAGACTAGAGAGTCGGGAGAGGGAGACCTGAGACAAAAAGATGTGGACATAATCTAATTTTTAATCTCTAGTTTCATCCCCTTTAATCTTTTCTTTGTTTTCCCATATTTTATCCCATTTTATTCAATGTATTTTTAAAGAAACAAAGAAACATGTTTCAACATGCTTTTTACTTTTGTAAGAAATAAGCCCGTCCGAGAAATTTAAAAATTAGAAAATGAGCAGAGCTGAGCACAGACGAGCAATACAATAAAAAGATGATGAATTATCGTTCAACATATTCCTTCTTTTCCTACTCTTTCCTGTTTTAAGAGAACAGAATGACAAATGACAAATTATTCAATGCTGCAACTTGTAAAACTACAAAAGAATTTTGTCTTCTTGTCTTTTGTTCTCAGTTTCGAGTTTTCATGGGCCAGTGGAAAATAATATTTTGAGGAGGAGTGTAAAAATTCATCCATTAATTTTCACTATTTTTCTACGTCCTATTTCCAACGTCCAACGTATAAAATACATTATACTGCACATTTTTTTGTTCTTTTGTTTTTTATTGTATTGCATTGCATTGAATTGGATTGGGTTTGTGAGAACAAGAAAAAACTGCCGAATTTATTTATGGTTTTTTGCTGTGTCAAGGACTTTAATTTTTTGTCGTGTCATACTATACGAAATAGAAAGCTTGTACATTGCTCATTGTACATAGATTGGAGACTCTTTTCAGCTTGTCCACTGCTCATTGTTTATGATAGAAAAAGACGGAGGAATTCATTCTGGAGAATTAAAGGGTTTAAACTGCAGTGTGATTGTAAATTGTCCATTGTACATTGTACATTTTAGATTCTAGATTCTAGATTGTAGATAGTAGTGCAGTGTAATATTCTGTAAGTAAGGAGCTTGCCACTGGTATTTTATTCCCTGGCGTTCTAGAACCTAGAATCTAGAATCTCAAAGTATTACATTTGCCATCTTATCATGATTATTATTATCATTGTGAATTGTGAGTACCAGTTAGCACAACGCACAACACAACACAACACAAGTTAATTTAATTTATTATCCCAAACAAAATAATAGTAATAGAAAGAATAATATTTGCTCTGACTCTGACTCTGATTCCTTTTCTTTTTTCACATGCAGTTCCAAATTCTATTGTAATACATAGTAATTCAAGTGATACATTTATCCTATTTCGCTGGTGCATGATTCTAATCTTTTGTATTTTGTACTGACATGAAAAACAGGAGATCTGTAGTCTGTAGTTTATAGAGAACCTTGAGACAATTTACAGTTTTCTCCTTAGAGAAAATAGATGTACAAAAACAAAGACAGAAAATGCACTGTTTGTCCGTAGTCTAGAATCTAGAATCTAGAATCCTTGTATTGTTTGTCCGTAGTCCAGAGTTTAGTACAGTTGAGTTGTGTGTGAGGAGGAAGAGGAAGAGAATAAGAGGATTTTAAGGATGGGAAATAGAAGAGTTCTATGGGTTGGAAGGGATGATGAGAAATTTCTTCATGTACAAAGTACAAATGAGCCACGTTCCGCGCTCTCTCTCTTCTTCTCCTCTACAAGTCATAATCGTTTATCATGCAACAGCTACGCAAATATCCATTTTCCTACCAGCCAAACCAAACTAGAGAGAAAACTGCACAATGGACATTGATAAACAGATAGCTAAATACTAAATACCAAGTACAAAACAGTAAATATCCGAGATCCAAGTGTCTCAAGTCTCAAGTCTCAACTCTCAAGTATATTGCAAATTGCAGTGCAATATAAGTGTAAAGTGTAAAGCTAGATGGAAATATTAAATCTTCTCAAGTCCCAAGACTCGAGAGAACATGAAACAAGGGCAAGGGCATGGAAAATGGAAAATGAAAAATATCTTGTATTTTCTCTATACACTAGACACTAGACAGAAGACAGGGCAAAATACAAGGATTTTCACAGGAGGGAACAAGATTTGTCTTTTTGTTTTTTGGTTTTTCTCTCCAATTTTCATCCCTTTGACTTTCATTGGAAATTTAAGAGCTGACTGAACGGTGGGCGGGAGTTTGACTCGCTTCAAAGGCTTCAATTTTCAATTCATCCTTCGTCCTCTGGTTAAAGCAAAAAATTTACGTCGACTACACAGACAACACAGACAAAATACAAAAGACAAAAACAAAAGCAGAATCAAATTCTTCATGTTCAACTGCTTGTATTTTTTCCGTAGGGGTTTGAATTTTAAGTTTATTCGTGTTTGTTTGTCTTTTTTGTAAGTGAACCATCGAATTTTACATAATGTGAGTACTGAATGCTCAGTGCTCAACCAGTTTTTGCTGGTGTAAATTCAAAATTTGAACGCTGCATAAATTGTCCATTTACATGGTAGAGAGTGTACAAAGGAGACGCACTTGAGTCCACTTTCCACTTCCACTCCACTTTCTTACTCTGCTAAATAAATGGTAGATAAATATTGTCATTTGTCTTTTTTCCCTTTTGTGTTTCATGTTTAGAGTTTAGAGTTTAGAGTTTAGAGTTGGGAGTTTGGAATTGGGAGGAGGAAGGATATAAAAATAAATTTAGAGGACATTATTACTACACACGAGCTTCTTTATTTATGAAATAATGCAAATATTATGCATCATGTATTTTTCCCTCCACACATTTTTCTTTTTTCTCATCATATTTTAGATAGATTTAGAGCGTAGATTGTAGATTTTAGATTGTAGATTTTAGACAAATGTAAATACATGTTGTGTAGTTCTACTTTAATTTTTCAACTGCCTTGATTTTACTTGTAAATATGCGTGAAAAGTAGAAAATACAAAGCAAGTATGCTAGATTCTACAAAACTTGGTCAACACGGAAAGTGGAAAACAATGTACAGAATCTAGAATCTAGAATCTAGAATCTAGATTGTAAATGTACATGAATAAATGACTTGACTCAGTTCTGAGTGCGTGTTACATTTAAAGAATCCAATCCGCAATCCGAAATGCTACTAATATTACAGATGCACTAGCTCTCAAGTCTCAAGTCTCAAAGGGCCGATGAAGAGGATGACGATGATGATACCATCAGCAACAGGAACAGACTCTTTTTCTTCTGGTTTTTTTGCAATGGTGACTGTCATTCCTTCATTCGTTCATTTTTTGTCTGTTCTCCGTTCTTAGTTCTTAATGTCGGAGGAAGAGGAGCAAAGTGAGTCTAAAGTCTAAAGTACATGTACGTATTTTACAACGGAAAGTAGAGTGTGTGCTGTGTACTCAAAGTACTATTATTCCTATGTACATTGTACAATGTGTTTTACAGCTAAGAGCCTACGCACAAATATTGACTGTGTACAAAATACACAGAACCAACTCGGTGTGTCTATAAATATCCACGAAAACCAAAGGCAAAGCCAAAGTCAAAGCTGTTGGTTCAACAGACAAACAAGCAGAGAAGATAGAACAGGACAGAAAAGACGAGATGAAATAGACACGAGACTCTCTAGACTTTAGATTTTAGACTCGAGATTCCAAGTTCTAGATTCTAGATTCTAAATTCTAGAGTCAAGCAGAAATGTCCTGCAGTCTGTAATGCAATGGAGAAAAAATAAGAGGACAGTCCGGGACATTTTTCATTTCTTTTCCTTTCCGTCGACGTCCACGTCCACGTCCGAGGACTGAAAAACAGCGTCCAAATACAATACAATACAATACAATGAGAGCAAATGCACATCTATACAATAATAATAATACTCGTATTATACATTTGAACAATAATGGGGAAAATTCGCCAATTCGTCGTCGCATAAATAAAATTCCAACAGTCACACAAACACATGGAACAAGGAAGGACACGAGAGGAAGAGGAAATAAAGGAAGGAGCGAGAAGTGGAGGATTTTTTTCCTTGCCAATATCATTTCCGCATCCTTTTCCTTCTTTCTCCTTTTTCCTCTCCCTCAACACACAACACGGCTTAACGGAGCAGAGAAGAAGAGAGCACAACTTCATTGAATAACAAAGGCGCATCTTTCAAATCATTACACATACGCACAAAGCACAAAGCACAAACACTCACTCATTCTCACATTCTCCCTTTCTCTCGCTGTTTCAAGTAGTCACAAAAGTAGATAAATGTGGAGGCACGTCCCAAAATCTAATGTGGAAATGAGCAGAGGGGGAAGGCGGATAAGAGTTGACTGAGGAAAATAGAGGATATCAACACAAGAATATGTAATGTATAATGTATAATGTATAATGCGTACATCTAACACACTGACTGAGCTGTATGTTTTTCCATAATATTTTCCATGTCAAAAATCTGTCACTGTTTGTCACAAACTTGTTTGTGGATTCCGACTTTGGTTTTGGCGTCTTCTCGATTCAATACAGTTCTAATTCTACTCATAGTTTTACTATTACAAATTACAAAGGATAGAAGCTTTGCTACTGATCGCCAATATTTTGGGATTTTCTCTGTCCATAAATACAAATCTGTTATCTGTTATCTGTGGATTGTACATACAAAATTTGGAAAAATGTAATGTATTCAGTGTAATTTTACAGTCTACAGTTTTGTCCTTCTCTATTTCTGACTTTGTTTTAGATTTTACACTGTAAACTCTAGATTTAAGACTCTAGAGGAGACAGATGAAGGACGAAAATAGTAATTTCCTTTTATAAACATGAGTTTATATTATTGTACATTATACGTTATACAGTTTCTAGCTACATGTGTTTTTTAGAGCCTTTTTTGCACCGCACATCTCCAATTCATACACATTGGCAATGGTTTTTGTAGCCCATTTTTTGTGAGGCTGTTGACTGTTGACTGTTGCAAAAAACGCACATGTCGGAATTTGGAGCTCAAGACTCAAGAGTTGGGAAATACAGATAAATTGTACGCAGAACGCACAAAGCACAGGAAAGAGGACAAATAGGAGAGAAAAGTCAAAGTCGACGGAGAGCAATCTATAATCTATAACATCAATGACAGCACCAGCCATATTTTCCAGTCTAGAATCTACAGACTAAAAACGACATAAATTTTACCATGTTCAATGTTGACATTTGGAATTTGGATGAAAAATAAAAAGGAGACAAAAAAAATCTGCGGATGTTCACAATTTTCTGGTGAAATATTACGCTAATTTTTCAAATTCAAGATTCAAGATTCCAGATTCAACATGATTGTCAACAATCTACAATCTACAATGAAATCAATATAATATATCAGAATTTTAGAATCAGAAAGATTACGGTAAAATGTTTCTCCTTTCTCCTTTTCATTTTTCTAGTTTCTAGTCATTTCATCTGTAAATTTTAGCTCAGAGCTGAAACTGATAAAATGTAAAAATGTAGTAAACAATGCAACTCTTGGACTGTATTACATTTCTGTAAAATATGGATATGGGTATAGAAAGTCATAGAATTTTGTTCATGTTTTGTCATTGTCAATTGTCCGGTTAAAAAACTAACCTAGTCCAACAGAGCTTAATGTTGAAAACTAATCATTCTAATTCTAAATCTCGATGTTGATGTTGATGTTGACCAGCAGCCAGCAGCAGTAAATATAAAAAAGTGTCTTTTTCAACTACGGTAATTTCCTGGCTATTATTTTCAAAGTTTGGTCATTATTTACATTTTCTTGGAAATAGGTTTCATCTTAATGTGTATTTTGTATGTTGCATCACTAATAATCATAAGTGGTCAAGTTTGGAGTTTGGTCAAGTAAATAACAAAGTTGCAATGTAGAAAGGGCAAGAAACAAGAAACAGTATAAAATTTATAACACATAAATGTTGTGTGTGGTAGAAAAATGTAGATAAATTGATGTAAAAAAGAGGGCAAGGTTAGTGAGGAGATAAAAATCCTAAAATCTTAAAAGTCTGGGGTCATTTCGTTCCTTTTCCTTTTCCTTTTTCTGCATTCGTATTCTCAAGGCTCGAGACTCGAGAATCCAGAATCCAGACTGCAGAAAATCCCAGTTGCGTTTCTGGTTGATGATGATGACAAAGCCTGTGGAATGTCAATGAAATGGCGATAGACTTGGTTGTAAACTTGGATCATGGACATGAACATTGGAAGCTGGACATTGGACTGGACGTTGTACATGGATAAGAAAAGAGAAGCGAGCGATATGTGGAATGTTGAATGTAGAATGGACAAAGACGAGAGAAAGGATAAAAGTATTTGCCTTTATGAGGCTCGTACAAGTGAAAACAAGAGATTTAGAAGGATTTTATTGCCATTGGGAAAACTGTGGGAGATTTTGGGTAAAGACCCAAACCTCGGGAGATTTTTCTCCAGAGTCCAGAGTCCAGTCTGCCAGTCTCCAATGGCTTGTTCATGTTGTCATCATCATTGTCCTTGTCAATTGTTGTCCTCGCTCGCTCCAGTCACCACTACAGACCACAGATATCAATTTTTCATGTCCACTGATCTCCGCCGCTGTTGTCTTTTCCTTGTTTTTCTTTCTATTTTTCACATCTCGATTCTAGATTCTAGATTCTTCTCGATGAAAACCTCAAACCTCAAAAGATGGATGGATGATAATGAAAAGGAAAATGAAATCTCGTCACTCGAAACTCTAAACTCTGAACTTTGGACATGAAAGGCATTCCATTGTGCATTTCCCGAATTCTTGGAACTCTAGACTATGGATTGTGGACTATTTTCTCTGGCTGCAGTTTTTATTGGTCGTCTTAAACCTCAAATCTCAAGTCTCAATGCCAATTACATAGTCTTCATAAAGAATATTTTACATCATACATAGAAAGTTGCATACTTTTTCATACGTTTTCTTCCGTCAATCAAATCATCCGAATTCCGGAATCCGGAATCCGGAATTCACCCGGAAGAAGAAGCCAAAAAGGCATACAAATAATAAATAAAATACCGCCTCTCATAAAAAAACCACACACTGCATATATTTGGTATTGGGTGTAACATCATGTTTTTTGTCTCGTTTCTACAGTAGTTTCCTCCGGGAAACGTTGGAAAAATATATATTGTAGCATCCATCAAAACTCTTTATATTCATTTTATGTCCTGCATTTAAATTCCAAGCAGATCCGCAGATCCGTTGATACATATAAAAAATAAGCCAGTAAACAAACATCATCACACTCTCCAAGAAATTCAAAGAAAAATACATAGAAAATATATTGTACATATTGTATATTGTACCATGTATTGTTTTGTCTGTAAAAGTTAAATATTTAATCCTACTAAAAACACCACCGTGGGAAAAAACAGCATTTTAATCATAATCATAATCTTCTGTGTAAAGACATGTAATGCGATAATAATTAATACTACTCTTAAAATTATGTTGTTAATGATGCCAACGGCAATATAAAACACGAGGCATTGACTGTGTGACAAGTGACAAGAAAATGAGGTATAATGAGAAACTAGAAACGAGAAACGAGAAATGAGGAGCAAAGCCTGAAAATCTTTCTCATGAAAAAGTTTCCTTTTCCTTTTGTCGTCATATGAAAGAGGAGAGGAAGCGTGGATTTAAATTTGTATTCATATCACATATTTTACAGAGAAAAGGAGAAAGGAGAAAAGGAGAAAGAGACGCGGACAAGAATGTTTTTGGGTTTTTATTATATTCTCCTTTTAACGTAAAGTTAGACTTTGGTTTGGATTTAGATTCCGAATCCGACACCCACTCAAAAATATGTTTAAATATGTACACTGCACACTCAAGCATGAAAGTAGAATGTAGAATGTACAAGAAAACTCGGTGTGGATTTCAGTTTACGGTTGTTGTTGGATCATGATCATGATCGTGATACCAAGTATTTTGGTCCAAAGATATTACACATATCTTGCTAAATCCAGACACAAAGTCCGGATCAACTTTCTCAACTTCATCACTGTATATTTTAGTGCTCAAATTCTGCACTTGATAAGCAACCAGAAACTCGAGAAACTCCAGACTCGAGAACTCTAGTCCAGAGTCCAGAGTCCAGAGTTCCGGAACTTGTATCTTTCAACAAATTCTATAAATACATGAGCTATGAAGACTGAAATGATGTAATTATTCAAAATTCAGTGGACCAGATCTGAGACTCTGACTGACTGTCGACTGTCGGCTGGCTGACGAGGCGAGAAAAGATGAGATGATAAAGAACATCACTTCAAAACCAGAACCAGATATAGATATAGATATAGACATAGAGTGGATATAGGAGATCCTCTTTCTAATTCAAATCCAAATCCAGCTCGGAATTTTCCATCCCCAATTACTCAAATGCTCAAAATTTCCAGAATCTAAAAGCCAGAATCATGTTTCCTATAAACAACAGACAGAGAGGAACGTGACTGATGGACTTTGTCTTGTGGATCAAAATAAAGCTAATTAATTAGCCCTATCAATATCAATTTTGTGTGCTGTCTGCTCTACTAATTATTATTGTTGTTAATATTTGGAAGCTCACAGTTCCAAGTTTACAGTGTACAGTATTTTGACATTTATTTATAAGCTGGACCAAGAATAAATTATAAATTATACCTAAAAAGTGTCATATTAACGGTTGCCGGTAATTTAATAATCAAGTGCCTGATCAAGTGGTTCAGAGCTCATAGTTGATGTTTTATGTGCAACACATGCGATGAAATTGTAAAAAAAAATCAAGGTATATAATTCAGAGCGAATGTGTGGAAAAAAACTTTGAATTTTTTTTTTGTAACTTGGAATGTTTCTTGGTTGAAAAATTTCAAAGTTCAAATTTTTTGACCACTAAAACTATCTTTGGATTTCATCAAATTAAGATGCATTTTATAATGAGAAAAAATGTAGAGGTAAAGCTTTGCGATGTGCATAGCTGTGAGCTTTGAAAATTCCAAAGTTTTATTGAGCCCAAAAATAAACCTGTACACTGTACACTGTACGAGAAAACGTAAAAAGTACTTGAACATGCTGTATTATTTACTCCATAAAATGATATGCACCAAATATCATCAAAAGTCCGAATCCCAGTCCAAATCGAAATGCAAAAATAACTTGGGTTTTCTTATCAGTCTGTCAAATTTCTTGGACATGGAAGATGGAACTAATAATAAGTTTTACTCAAATTCTTTGCTAAAAATTCCGTCTCATTTCATCTTCAGCCTTTACTATCTATTCTAGATTCCAGATTCTAGATTCTAGCCTTGCTACTCGAAAGAAAATTCCCATGTTTTAGAGCATGTGTAATCCTTTTTTACAATCATATGATGATAAAAACTGTACCTTGTAGAATGTACAATAGAGGAATCTTTTGAATTTTGTCGCATGGATCTAGATAACAAAAATAGATTCTAGATTGTAAATTGTAAATTGTAAATTCTATATCAAATTATCCATAAAATCTTGTCATGTGAAACTCATTAATATTATCAAATATCAAATATATAAATCAGACAAGTAAAATGAATGAAATTCTAAATTCCAAATTCTCCTACGCTTTAATCATAGTTACTATTATCATGTAAAACAAATTTTAAATGGAAATAGGATGGAAAACACATGTATAAAAAGCCTTGGAACTGAACTGGAAAAACGGAATACTCGATACTGAGTACTGAATGCTGAATGCCGAATGCTGAAAGCCGAATGCAGTAACAAAATGTCAAGGCTATCTTTCTCTCTCTCGTACTTCTTTTTCATATTTTTACGACTATGTACCAGACCAAAAGGACAATTTATGTACATACTTGGGGAAAAAATTGTCCAGGATGTGCAGAAAAAAGTGTAGGAGTGGAGGAATTGTTCCCATTTGCACAAATTTCCGTACTTGCATTGTCAATTGTATTTTGTATACTGCACACTGTACACAGTACAGTGTATACTTTTGGAATTTCTCCTCAACTCCCTCAACTCCAACTCTCGACTCTCCATTCAGGACTTGAGACTTGAGATTCTAGACTCTAGACGCTAGACTCGAGTTCTTCTCCACCGAAAAACTAAGACGAAGAAGAGAATTCTTTGTGCAGATATGAAATAATAGCAACGCCCGCCACAATCTTGAATCATCTTGACGAGCAACTACAACTAGAACTACAACACTATATGTACATTATTATCTCGTTCTAGCCCAAGTTCCCATTCGGATTCTCTGTCCCTTCCTTCTCTCTTTTACTTTGTACCATCTCCAGATTCCAGCATATAGATTTTTCCTGCATTTCCAACTCCAACTCCAACTTTCACTTGCTATTATTTGGGTGAAAGCTAAAACTATGGATGCAGAGTGTAGAGTGGAGAGAATCGGAGCTCGGATGGAGATGGAAATATGAAATATGTAAGATAAGAAATATATATTGAGAGGACGGTTCATAATCATGTCTCGTGAGCATCTAGAATCTAGATGTGAAATCCTCGAGTAAACCCAGAGAAAAGAACAGGAGTGAAAGTCAGGGTATAGACAAAAATACCAAAATACAAAATACAAAAATACAAATGTACATAAATACGACTGCACCACAAAATCTTCCCTTTCTCTTTCCTTTCTCAACATACATGCAGAATAAAGAATACAGCTTACAGATGTATTTTGTATTTTGTATTTTGTATAATATAATAATACGTGGATATGGTTATACATATAGGAAATAGGAAATGAAAGAGAAAGTGGAGAAAAAACAGAGAATAGGAATAGAAATGGGAAACAGAAAGAAGCATCAGGAATCGTGAAAGGAAAAAAAAGAGTGAGTAAAAGTTTTTAATCTCGTCTCTCCATCTATTCACATTTCATCTCTTTATTATGGTCCCGCTCATATCTTTCTCTATCTATAACTACAAATAATAATAATACTATTGCTCTACAAAAAAAAACAGAATTCCACAGCACAGCAGTGCGTTGCAACTTCCAAGCTCCAACTTATATAACTTCCAGTGTTCCAGTGTGCAATGTGTTTGAGAAGAATTCCACTTCCACTTCTCCTTGTTTCAGTCCGGCCACAAAAATCAGCAAAATTCCATTCCATGTACATGAGCCATAAGCATTACAATCCTCAGAGCATAAGGAAATAGTTAGGAAAAGGAGAAAGCACAAGTATTTTGAGAGTTAAATAAATAAATGTGTAAGTATTTATCAGGCTGGCTACTGGATTCTGGATTCCTTTTGCTCTTGCTTTTTTGCTTTCTCTTTCATTGCTCAAAGCTTAAATCCTTGTAGTTGCTCATAGAAAATAGAAACATTGCGTCATAACTTTATAACTGTTTTATGCTTTATTATTTTCCATGTTGTCTCCAATATCCAATCGACATTTTATTTATTTATTTATACAGTGATTTCCGCCCTCCGTTTTCCACTAAAATGACAAATAGCAGCACAGTACAGTGTACAAAATATGAAGAAGAATGAGCAACGATGCACATTGTACTGCATATTGAAGCCCCTTCATTCTTTCTTCCTCTTTTATCCTCATCCTCATTAACATTATCGAAGGATTCCGAGGACAAAATGCTACTCAAGTGGAATTTCGTCCCCATCTCTTTACCATTTTTTTTTCAAAGGGGTGATTTCCAACTAGAGACACTAGACACTAGAAAAACTAAAGAAGCTGGCGAAACTAGAGAGACAAACAGTGGAGAGTTGAGAATGAATGAGTGAGTGAGTGAATAGATGAATGCGTAAGAAAGAAAGAGAAAGAGAGTGAGAGTGAAAAGGGGGAAGAAACGGAAATGTGATGTAGTTATTAGAGAGAGAGAGAGAAATCGACCCGTCACTGCCACTACCACTGCCAAAAAGTGAAAGTTTTTTGCTTTCTACATACATTCTATCATTCTATAATTCTACAGAGACTCATAATACATGAGACATAACCATGTATTAATATCAAGAAGATTTTCCCCCTCGTCCCCAAAAATCTCAAGAAACTCAAGAAGCTCAAGAAGAAAGGAGGAAAGAGGAAGGAAAAGCAAGGGTATAAATACACAAAGTAAATAAAAGAGTGTAACGAGGTTTTAGTGCGAATAGTTGTCATTTATCATTTATTACTACTTTTTTACGTCTCCCTTTCCCCTCATCCCTACAGCCCATAGTGTACACTGGCACTGTGCTTTGTACACTAGTATTGTCCAGTCATCTCCTCTGAATGTCATCTAATCAAATCAAATCAAATCTAATCTAATCAACTGACTATATTATATAATAAAACATAATATTATGTAACAAATATCGAATCGTTATTATAGTACATGCAAACCAAACTGGAAACTCCAAGTCATCATAAGTATATAATACAAACTGGAAACTGGAAAGGGTTCGTGGTTCATAGTTCATAATATTTCATGATGTGTACAAAAAAAAGGAGAAAATACTTTCATATGTGACATATGCTGTAGTACTAAAAGATACATCATAGATGTTACATCTGATCCACATGATCCAATGATCAGCTGGAGTTTCTTTGAGTAAACAGTAAATATTTATCCAAGAAAAGATTTGGGATTGGAGATTGTGGAACACTCTGACTGTTTTTCTTCCGTGTTTTCATATCTACAAGTATTTTCTATGTTGTAACTTGTACTCTGTACGCACAACGCACAATGTTCACTTCCAATTTCCGATGTGGAGCAAAAATCCCCTGACTTTTTGCTTTTTGTTTTGCTGATGAGAACAGCAAAACAATATTAGGTCAATTACGGAATAAATTAATGGGTTAATTAGGACTTAGGAAATTAGGGCTAAGAAAGAACAAAATGAATCAAAACTAACTACAACGTGGTCAATGGTACAAATTTATTTTATTCAGTCCACTCGACGTTCGTTACTTCAAGTTGAATGACCTTTATTGATATTTTACATTTTCCCGCTAGAATGTAACATTTAAAATATTTAGCATTTTTCTTAGTGAAGCGGCTTTATTATTTACTATCATACATTTGGTATACTTTAAACTAAAATTTAAACACACCTACAAGTAATATTATTATTTATAAATCATAAGATTAGTAAAATACATAAGATTTTTTATAATAAATACTGGAGAATCTATATTATTCTAGAATACTTGATGGTACATAAAAAACTAGATTATTGTATTATGTAGCAAATGCCAAATTTTATCATTTTATTTTACATTTCAAAAATTAATCCAAGATCTGGAATATTACATTGTTTTAGGATGAAAAATCACAAACCGTTAATTTTTTTACCTTTTACCATTTTTACCAATTTATTATTTTTATATTTTCAAGCTTCAGTAAGTAGTTTGAGCTTGAAAATTGCTCTAGACACTAGTGTCAAACACACACAATGAGATGCAATGCTATTAGTTCTAAACTTCTAATGTTGGTCAAGAAATAAAATTTAAAAAAGTTAAAAAACAAAACAAATTTAAACTACTGTTAAATTAGTATGATTTATTTATGATGATCGTTTAGCAAAAGTATGAAATGCAGCTTGTTTAGTTTTATGAAGGTGCAGAGATCACAGATTGAAGATTATGCCGTTGTTCTGATATGATGAAAAAAAATCATGTGATAAAAATCAAGTACTAAATACTTTAGAATTTAGAATCTATGAAAATACAGACGATACAAAATTCAGAGGCAAAAGCATAAATAATAAAAAATACAAGAAAACATAAAATGCCTTTGACATTTCTTGACAGTTTCAAATAATAATTGAAGATAACAGAGAACTTTTGAATGATAAAATATAATGAAATGTGTAATAAATAAATAAAAAGTAAGGAGATTGCACAACGAGATTGATGAAATTTGTTGGATTTCTGACCTATTTTGATGATTTCCGGAAGGGCCGAGATTCCTCCAAGAGACAGGAAAATTATAATGGCGGAGAATAAAGTCCTTCTTCCACTCTTTTCACCTGCCATCTTGAAATATTATGAGATGTTTCACTCAATCACTCACTCACTCGGAAACAATCAACTTATTATTTTTATCTTTTTATCTACAACCCAATTAATAATTAATGTAACGATGGTTTTTTCCAGTTTTTCTTTCGCTCATTAACTATTCTATCCTCTATTCACTATTCTCTATTCATTATTACTATTCAACATTCACTATTCAAGATTCAACAAGACAGGAAAAGTACTAAATACTGAATAAATGAGAAGACTACAGTTTTGTTGCTCCTTCTTTTGTCAATATTCCGCTCACTAGTCACTAGTCACTACTCATTGAGCACTGAGCACTTTTCACATTACCCCAAACTCGAAACCCGATACATCAAGAAATCTTATACACTCCCATTTTCCTCTGTTTTGTCACTGTCATTTTTCTTCCGAAGTCTCACGATTCACAAAGGATTCTTTTCTGTCATTCACTTGTTCACCAATTGAAACTTAGATCTAGGAAAAATGTCTATTAATTTTTTAGTATTCAAGTCTTTTATATTTTATATCTCATCGCATCTTTGTTTTTTGGTTCAGAGTTTCATACCAAACAAACACTGTCTGTAATTTTCACCCCTTCTCACTTTTATTACCCTCTTTACACTTTTCAACTGTAACTGTAAATGTAAATCAAGAAGAATCTATCTCAACTACAAACAAATTAATTCAATCCCAATTTTAAAAGAATGGAAAATCGTACACTCTAGAAAAAATGTAAATGTGCAAAGTTGTTTGTTCACTAATTTTTTAGGTTTACTCACTCCAAATTATAAATTCGAAATTCAATTTCTTTCAGTTCCTGAAAGACACGTGGAAGGATTTACAAGTTAAATGATTAACTAAATTTCAATTAATTTATTTACACTTTACAATGTACACTGTGCACGTTGTTCAAAGTTGAAACGATAAATGGGAAGGGGATGATTCTGTGATTGGTTGAGGGTGAAAAAATGTGAACTCCAACGTGTGTATTGTCTATACACAAAATACAAAGGAAGATGAAGAGTTTCTTCCTCTGGTAAAAGAAAGATTGCAGAGTGCACAGTTTAACATTGAACCTTTTACAGCTGTATTATTTAGTGTGGATTTGGTGTGACTCGTGTGCACAGTTTGTAGTTTATCTGTATTTGTATTTGGATTTGTATTTGGACTGTGTGAATTGTGAATGGTACGCGTGTTGTTTTGTTAGGATGACTGCGTGCGTGTTGTTTTGTTGATGCTCCTTTTACTACTAGTTCAGTTGTGTGTAGAGTGTAGAATGCAGAATGTACGCCGTACTGTGATTCCACTGAAACTGAATCCGTTTCAATTTCTGCTTGTTTGAATCTCTCTCTTGCCCTTTGTCATCTGCTACTGATTCTGGTTCTGTTTCTGGCTCGGGGCTCCTGTTTTTTCAACGATTCGTCTGGCTTTAGTTTAGTTTTGGTTGGATTTGTATTTTGGTTGTAGGTTGTAGGTTGTAGCATGGAGTATGGAGTATGGAGTACGGTCCGCTATGGCTTTGGGTTCTGCTTGCTTTCCTCTTCCTGTTGCTACTGCCACTGCTGGTTGCTGGTTGCAGTGCGGTGTTCTTTTTTCTCAGCTGCTTGGGCTTGGGCTTGGCTCTTGAATCAACTCCCTATGTTTTTCAGTGTTTTCTATGTTGAATCTCTACTTTGTGGATTTTTCTTTTGTGTGTGGTGTGGAATAAAAGTGAAAATGTAGCGTGTAGCGTGTGAATTTCTTGTGTTTCTGTCCCTGTCTGCATCTGTGCCTAGTGTCTAGTGTCTCTATCTGTGTCTACGTGGATCTCTGTGTGTTTTTGTGTTTTATCCCGTTTTCTCAAGCGGGTGAGCAAAAGAGAGAGGGAGAGTTTTGACTTTGACTCTGCTCCTACTTTGTATTTTCTATGTTGTCTCTTGTCTCTTGTATGTTGTGTGTATTTTCCTCAGCCACCGCGTTCCTGGCTCCAGCCTCAGTGAGTACAGTGGAGTTCTGGTTCTGGTTCTAGTTCTGGTTCTAGTTCTAGTTTGACTCGGAGTTGGAGTTGGAATTGGAGTTGGAGTTAGAATCGGGATGGAGTTGAAGCACAAAGTTCCTAAAAGAGAGGTTCTCGGCACTCAGCGTATAAAGAGAGCAAGAGCGAGAAGGGAAAAGAAGAAAGAAAGGATAAGTGGAGTTCGTGACTGACGGTCGGTTGCCTCGTTTACGTTTCATTCGTTTCATTCGCTCCTTTTTTCCATGGTCGGTTCGTTGCTTTTGGAGAGAAATTCGGTTGACACAGACCAGTGTACGAGAACAAGAACAAGAATAAGAACAAGAACAAGAGAGAGAAAGTGAGCGGGGAGTTGTGTTCCATGTATGATGTAGCAAGTTGAATTCCGCATCCAGCATCCAGCACGTACATATTGAATATAGATGAAGAAGCAGACATAACACATCCACAATCCACATCCAGAATCCACATTTTAGCCATCGCGTCCAGTCCCACTACATTCTACGGTACATTTCAATGCCTTGCTGAGTTTTGAATCGCTTCTTCCTCGGTTCTCTTCTCTTGTTTCTTCATCTAAAGTTCTCGCGTCTAGAGTCTCGAGTATCGTTTGTATCTGCTGCAACATGTATCTAGAATTTAGAATCTACCGAGATATTGTACATTTTAGATACCTTGGCACTCTGCACCATCACCACAGCTAACTAACTCATCTTTCTATTTTCATTCCACCGTCGGCCGTCTTTTTCCTACATTCATCTTCATCTTTATTCCTCATTCTCATTCTCATTCCCATTCTTCATCCTTCTAATCATTCTCTCATTTAAAAGCAGAGGAACAAAACTCTTTGCTCTTTACCGGACACGGTTTGATTCAGGATTCAGGAATGGAGTTTAGAATTTAGAATTTGGAGTTTGGAGTACACTAAAGCAGCTGAAATTTGACTTATGTATATCCATCCACAATTCCCTATCCTTTTACATTCTACTTTCTACATTTTGCTTTACAAAAGTATGTAAAATGTAGATTCTAGATTCTACGATGTACAGCAGATTCAACGGCAGATCAAACTATCAACCTAAAGAATGTACTGACGAGAGTACTGAATACAGATAGAGATAGAGATAGGATGAGTTGGGATCGGGATCGGAAAAAACCAAAGTACAAAAAACCATCATGTCTTTTTAGTTCTCCTTCTTGTTCTTGGCATTGAGACAAACAGAAACACACGGCTGTTGCCCCAATCCAATCCCAACATCACAAGTCACGAGTCACGAGAAGAAAAAGAAGGAGAAAAAATGTAGAGTCAGAGGTAAAACTCTGGCGACCAAATGCTTCTCATCTTGAATCGTGTATTTTGTATCGTGTATCGTGTGCCTTGTGCCTTGTGTCTTGCGTCGTGTGTTATGTCTCTATCATTTTATTTTGGTAATCGTAATCAGAGTCACAAATAACACTAACACGGATACCTCACACGCTCTCAATCACATGCATAGATAGATACATGGAACAGAATGCAGTAGAATATGTAGAATGTAGAATGTATAGGATATATGGATATAGGACACAGGATACAACATATAGTCTGTGTACGGGGCATGGTGCAGAGTAAAACAAAAATATAGACGCAAAAATACCCAGAGTAAACACTATAATACGGGTACAAAAAAATCCAACCTCAAAGTGAACCGAGCACCATTATTCTCATTATTATTAAGAGAAAACACACTAGATCATTAATTTTGCTCTAATGCTCATGTCGGTATTTTCTATTTCCTTCTCTCCCTATTTTTCTGTTACGTTTGATGTTGATGTTGATGTTGGTTTTTATATTGTATATCACACCACACGATGCAATGCACAAAGCAAAGTGTACAGTGCAAAGCAACTTCACAAGGAGAATAAAGTTAAAAATCTTCAGTTTGTGAGGATTTTGTATCGCCGTGAAAACATAAATCCGGTGCTTGAGGCTCCGGAAGCGAATGCTGACTATTAAAATCTCACATTCCCCCAGTTTCAAAACTACTAGTGTAAAATTGTTACGAATTATGAGCATAATAAACTTGTCCACTTTTTTGAAAAAGTGTCCGCTAGACGGCGCCACCGTCGAGTTCCAAAATTCTCGCGCTAGGTGGCGCCAACTCGTCGACGCGAAGCGTACTCAAACTGTCCACAGACGGACGGACAGTACGAATGCAATAGTCAGCTTCGCTTCCTAAAACCCTGAAGTTCTAATATAGTTCAAAATTTGCCCGATGGGTGGCGCCACTATGTAGTTCACATGTGACCATCATTTAGCTAGTTTAGTTATCAACGCAAAGCGCGCTCAATGTGCACAAACAGCCAACCGGACACTATGAAAACGACACTCAGCTTCGCTTCCTAAAGCGGATAAAAATTGTTGGGACTGTTTATGCAGTTTCATAGGAAAACGCGTATTCTCCTTTGCAAATGTAAAATTTGCGAATGTTATACTTGATTAGAATTTAGATTTTCTAGTTTCAATACCCAGAAAATGATTCTGACTTCTACCCTCTTAATAGTCCGAGCCGTGGTGTCTCTAAAGGAAGTGGCGTTGGAATTGCAAACGGCTGGAAATACTCTCTGATTTTATTAAGAGTTAAGAGTTTACTCCATGCAAGTGACAAAGCGTTAAAACAGGCAGAAATCCTAAATCCTGCACAATGCACAATTATAAATTATGAAGTTATGAGGAACGGAACTGTGCTGTGGGTTGTGTTGTGTGGCAAAATGAGTAAACAGTAAATAAGCAATAAATAATCATACTATCATGCGTTTTCCTTTCCCTTTTCTTACTGCATTGTTTGTATTTTGTATCAGAATTCATTTATTTGCCGGGCTCTAGTGTAATTCTAATCCCGTTCAAATCAGCACCACCAATCCAGTCAAGAGACAAGTAGAGAGTTACTCGTGAAAATTGGGGACAGTTATGCATGGAAAATGGAAAGGGAAGAGTTTTCTTTTCTTCACTCTGGAGCCTGGAACCTGGAGTGTGGAGCTTGGAGTGGGGAGTTGAGAACGTAGGTAATTGTCATAGATTAGGTTTTTGAGGTTTGTAAAGTTTTCCACGTCGGATTATCTCGTCAACTCTTGATTCTTGATGCTTCTTTTCCTTTTCTACATTCTAGCTTCTAAATTCTGGTCTGCATACATCTGCAATTTTCTACGGCTCCCAAATACCGAATACCGAATAGTGAATTGAATTAGCCAAAAGGGAAAAGTTGGCAGTGGGGATTTCTATTACTGTGTCGTAGAATTAAGAATGCTTGTATTATGCATAGTGTATAGTGTATAGTGTGTACCTTTATTGCTCGCTCGCTCGCTCTCTTCATTTCTTTCCCGTTTTGTATTCTCATGTAATCTAATTCAATGACTTGGCTGCAGCAAAAAACAAAGAATGGTACAATATTATTAAGAGTCTAGAGTTGAGAGTACTGAGAATATGTGTGTCTCATGTACAGAGTGCGGAGTGTTGTGTATTGTGTATTGTGTATCTGTTGAAGAGAGATGAGGCTTGAAGAGTGGAAGAGTTTTGTTCCTCCTCTTTCGCCGTGTCATGTCATCAAAGTGTAAAATCTCTTAAAATATAGACATACTAAAAATAAACTTGTCCATTATTCTATTTCGAATCAACTACCAGATTCAAGTTTCAAGTCTCGAGTCTCTTCTCTCAGTTCTCAATTCTTCCCAGCTTCTCTCTCTCTCTCTCTCTCTTCCTCTTTCTTTCTCTTTCTCTTTAGCTTGCTCTGAATGTATAATCAGCAATTCTATGCGTAATATGGACATGCAAATGAATTTACAAACTGATTCAAACAAAATCCTTCCAGAATCCAACACACAACACTCAACCCTCAGCACTCAACACTCAAAACTGACTGTCGTCAGTCTTAATATGTACTTAATACTACGAACCAACTACAAACTACGAACAAGGACAAGTTTTACCATGTAAAAACTGCTGATGTTTTCTAACACTAAGTAAAAGCCAAAGCCAAAGCCACATCCAACTCTGTATTTTGTTTGTACATGTTTTATTTTGTGGGATTGAGAAAGCTCAAGTCTGGATTCTGGATTCTGGATTCTGGATCCCAGAAAACTGATTTTTAGACAAGATTTGAATTTAAAGTTGAATTTTCATTTACATTTCACATCGTCCTTTCCCCTAATCATGACATGGATTTGGACAACGAGTTGTCCAAGTGCTGTAGCCGGCATTGGAATTCGGAATCAAGTGAAAACTCTCCTCTCCTCATGGTTCACGTTCATTATTTTGTGGTTAGATTACAACAAACGGAAGCATATTATTTGAATTTCTTCTCAAGTTTTTTTCAAAAAATTCAAAATGGCGGATGGCGGAGACGCCATTTTTTTATTTTTTTACAATTTTAAAACAGCACAACAAAGTCAGTGAATTATTAAATGTACCATAAAATTAGGATTGCGGATTGAGGATTATTTGATATTTTATTTTGAAGGCTCAAAACTCAAAACTCAAAGAGCCTCAGCAAACTTTGCCGTTTTCAACTATTTTCAAAAGTAAAGATAGGCCAAGAAATTACAACTTTTTGACCAAACGGGCCATCGAAAACTAGTAGAGAAAACAGAAAAGAGGGAACAGGTGATTTGTATATGAGTGAAAGTAGTGCTGTAAAAGTAAGTGCTCTAGTTTGGCGTACTCTAACCATCGCCATTAAATTAAGAAGCAAATTAGCCACCGTGGAAATTGGAATTACCGGGTGATAAAAAACAGAGAGAAAGAAATAAAGAGAGAGGGAGGGAGAAAGAGAGGGGCCAATACAAAAGACAATACATCCATGCTCCATGCTCCATGCCGTGGCCATACCATAAAATAGATGAAATACTTGACTTAAGTTATCCTATCAAGAAAATTAAACGGTCCACTCCTCTCATCTCTCTCTCAGATTTCCTCTAAACTCTTACTGTCCAAATACCAAATATCAGATACATACATCCAGCTGTAGCCATCAAGTCAGTCAGCCAAACGGTCCGACAGACGTACATACAACATACACCATACAGATAGACAGGCAGACAGCTGGATAAACAGACGAGCCGGAGTCGGAGCAGGGACGGAGAGAAGCAGGGCAACAGAATGGAGGATGGAGCACGGAGAAAATCTGCTCATGTCTATATTTAACACATTGAGACCCTGGAGAAAACTGGGGCTGATTCAAAGTTCTGGATCAGGATGAGGATCAGAAACGGAGACTGACTAGTGACTAGTGACTGGTGCCTATAACCAAAAACCAGAATTTGAGCAGTGTAATATTCAAATTCAAGTACAAGAGGCGGGCGGGTGGATATTCTAGATATCTTTATATTTTATACCTATTACTACAGACTACAGAGAATTCTACATGAATTTTAGAAACCACAGGATTCAAATGAGACTTTGAGATTTGGACGATGATTTTAGATTTTGATGTGAATTTGGATCTAGAATCTAGAATAAGGTTGTGAATGTAGATTTTGGACTATGTGATGAGAGTAGGAAGAGAGGAGCAGAGAACGATGTAATCTAAGTTGACGGCTTCTTAATAGCTTTCATAATAGTTCTCTCACAACTTTACTCCATAACATAATCCACCAGCAGAGACTGGATAATAATATAATGTATGAAATGTATAATGTGATGCAAAGGGAGAAGAGAGACATTATGAAATTACCCAAAATGTCTTTGACACACATAGAAATTACACTCAAAATACTCTAAAAGTACGTACATCTCTAGTGTCTAAACTCTAGACTCTAAATTCTAGAATATGGAATATGGAATACACAGAATATTCTACATTCTACATTCTACATTCAGCTTTATAAAATGACATGCAAAAAATTTCCACCATGGAATATGTACAACTCCCACACATTCCATAATACATAATACAATTAAAACTTTCTGGGCTCAGTTAGATGTTAGATTGAGAAAGGACACGGAGCAGGGAATATTTATCAAGTATCAAAAGTATCAAGTATCTACGCTTGACTTTTTCCCACGGTGTTTCACAGTTTATCTCTTGCATCTTGTATCTTGTATCTCATGTCATGTCAATTGTCACTTTTTAATTGACCAAATTAAAACGTGGATGGTTATAGCGTAAATCTATGAATATGCTCTGCATTTTTCTCTTCTTCCATGGCTTGCGCCTTGTGTATTGTGTATGGTGTTTTGAGCCTGATGGTGCCTAAAAAATAAAAATAAAAGTATTATTATTACTTTTAAAGCTAGAAAAAGCTTTAGAGTTTGAAATTTGAAGCTTGGCGTACTTAGCTACTGCTGCCGATGTTGCTGATAATGATGATGATGATGTGAATGTCATAAAAAAACCAAAGGAAGCTTGAGAACGAGAGCGGAAATGGGAAATGGGAAATGAGAGGAGGAGAAATGAAGATTTTTTTCAGGTTTCTCATCACCATCATCATTCCCATTCCCATTCTCCTGTACACAAATAGTATAAAGTCATCTCGTCTCGCCGGGGCTCATCTCATCATCTTATTGCGAATTGAAAATTGAGAATAGAATCTAGAATCCTGATATTTGGTATTTGCTATTTGCTATTTGCCATTTGCCATTTGGCAGTTGGAGAGTTTCGAATGTCGTTGTCAACGAATATCTACGCATTCAAATATGGTATTGGGATTGAGTATTGAGTATTGGGCATCGAGCATTGAGCATCGAGTATTAAGGAAATCCATACAGAGAGAAAGAGACAGGCATCACAGGCATCTCATCGGATCAGCTTCAGCTTCAGCTCCAGATCAGGATCGGAATCGGAATCGGAATAACCCATAATTCTGAATGTTATTGGGAAAGTTTGTGGATTTGAAATAGTTGCGTTCCCATTATTCCTCTCTCTCTCTCTCTCTCTTCCTCTATTTTCCTCATGTCCTCTATTTTCATCCATCCATCCAGTCATCCATTCATCTATACTTTAATGCTTTCACGACTTTTACACACTTTTGAAACATTTTCCTCTTTCACTTTCCCTTTTACCAGTATCAGTATCAGTATCAGTACACACTACACACTACGCTCTATTTTCTATTTTCTACTCTGCATACTACATAATACTGCTTGAGCTTTGTGGCTTTTGCTTTTTGGCTCTTTGGCACAGCAATTGCAGAATTGATTCCCACTATAAAAATTTTCTACGGCCACGAATCATGTCATTTGGACGGTTCTCATCATTTCATTTCATTGTACGGTATACGGTTTACGGTTTACGGTATTCCACTGCCCTCAACTCGCTCGCCACAGTTTACTCTGCTCCTCTAACAACTGCTTCTTATCCCTTCCATTCTCAATTCAACACAACATCAGACACCAGGCACCACAGGCCTTTGTCAGCAATGTCCTGCGGTATGATATTTTCTTGCAGGTTTAATCTGTAAAATCACTAAAGATGGAAAAAAAACTTGAGACTTGAGACTTGAGACTCTTGACTCAAAACCACAATCCTTTCCTTTTTGAAACCGACTTGAAACTTGAAAAGTTTTACGCATTTTTTACATTTTTGTTTTTGGCTCCTTCCTCCACACTTTAAATAATGTGTAAATGGGGAAAATAATTTTTTTTAGAAGAATCCAAAATCTAAAAAAGTTTCATTTTGACAGTCAAAACACTCAAAACTCAAAACTTATCTAAGAGGTTTGGTCTTGTGCCGACTGGTTTTTCTCTGCCGGATCTTTGAAAGTACAGAGAAAAGTATAGAGATTTTTCTACAATCGAAATCTCAAATCTCAACCTACTGCGATACTCTATACTCTATACTCTATGCGGTTTGGTGAAAAAAGTTGGTTGGATGTGTAATTTTCAGATTTAATTACTCGAAGGAAATGAAGTGAGGTCATAAATTCAAAAGTGCGTTTCAAGTACTTATTTAGCAACGGATTATACGGAATACAGAATACGAGATATCTTAATATCTTTTGTCTTATCTTCTTGATCATTTCACATTTCAAATTTCAAGTAGTTAATGTACAAAAGATATAATATTATGTAACATGAGAAATTTCTATATGATTGTGAGCATTGAGCATGTTATGAAAATTCAAAATTCATATGCACATAGGGGAACGCGGGGCAAACAAAATCAGGGGCAAAAAAAAATCACAGACTAAAAAATTTAATTGCAATTAAAGTAGTGATCGCAAAAAATCGAGACCCATATCACGGGAGAGGTATTTCAAAGGGAAA
>JAQGBH010000430.1:0-52042 GCA_034698265.1 Sminthurinus aureus | reverse complement strand
TGTGCTATATACTGTATACACATGACAAATACTTTGAGCTTTGAGCAAATGGCAAATGGATTTTGTGGCTGTAGTGGTTTTACACAGATTCAGCACAGATTCAACATGGGAAAAATTGTAAAAACATAAATAGAATGTTAAACGTTCAGGAAAAAAAACACATTTATCTATTGATATTGCTTCAAAGGAGAGCATAGGAAAATGAAAAAAGGGAGACACGAGACCTGAAGTTTGAACAGTTTAACTATTTTCAATGAAATAACAAATAACAAATAACATGAGAAGTAAGACAGATTGAAAAAACGACAGAAAGAAAAAATGAACGAACGAAGAAAAGCATTCAACATTCAAACATTCAACGAGACCAAGATAAATGTATTTAATGCACGAAAAATTGTGATTTGCACGACCCGTTTTGTTTCTAATGTTCTAAGTTCCTTTTCTTACGATTTCAAAATCATACATAACACAGTACACACTGTTTACATATTATATTATTTTTCTAGACTCTATGCTTTAGAATCTAGACTCTAGACTAAAAAAAAGTAGGCCATGTACATTTTTTTCTCCTTCCTTTGTTTTGTTTTGTTTAGTCTCCAAAGTTTTTACGCAACTATTATAGTAACATTATTATTACTCCTTGTTATAGGTCATATTATATTATATATGATGTATTGTCTACAATCTACACTCGACACTCTACACATATGTACGAAGTGTTATTTTCCTATTGTTTTTGTTTTTACTTCTGTTCTCTCTGTACGCTGTACGTTAAACCACGTGTGTACATACTACATAATAAAGACAAGTTCATAAAAATAAGTTAAAATTAGCTCACAATTTACAGTATATTATGTTTATGTGACATAATATGTGTCTTGGAGTTTGAAGTTGAGGATAACTTTTGTTTTGTACCACATTTATTCTTTATTCTACGTCCATGTAAAAAATTAACAGTTTTTTCTTACCTCTGTAAAGACGGAACTTTCTATGCTTATCCATTAGTGAATTTGGTACAAGCCCCTCAATTTCCTCAAGAGACAAAACACCCTCTTTTTCACAACTAGCATCTGGACAGGCTATTTCATAGGCTCCTTCTTGAATTTCAAAGATCACATATGCAACCAAACACTGAAAAAGAAAATAGAAATAGAAAACATACAATGACATGAAAAATCCATTAAATTTTGGTATCAAATATCAAATATCAACTCATAACTTATGCAAAAGCGGCATGAGTATTCAGTTCAAACGAATTTGTTTTCCTAAATAAATTATCGCATTCACTTCAAGACTCAAGACTCAATACTATCGATAAAATAGCTACAAAAAAAACGAAGACAAATACGGAAATTGGATAAGTAAATGGCTACTGAATTAAGCTTAAATCATAGATTTTAGATTCAGTCATAGTCAATTCCTCAAGATTTTGATTACATAATGTACTAAAATAATAAAATGAGCAATTCATCTAAAAACCTCCGACTCAACTATACCAAGTTGAATGCACTAAATAGATAAATATGGCGTATTTGTAATCTGTAACCTGTAATCTATACAAATTACAAATGCTTACTTCCTACAATTTTGTTATATATTTCAAGATTTCAACACACGCCATTCTTGTGACTTAAAACTGGTTTAAAATTATTCAGTATTGGGTATTGGTACATAATATGCAAAAATCTTACTATATAACATTAATAAACTTGATAATTATTATTATTGCTTCTAAAACAAAAATTTCTTATGCAAAACAAATAATCTGGTTTAAAGAGTGAATTGAGCTCAAGACTCAAGAGACCAAAGTTATCAAATTGTTTTTATACGCCTTCACAGATAATATCCTGTACAATACATTCATTGGATTGACTTGGATTGGATAACCTTTCAACTTTTAACTCTTAAAAAGAATTATGTAACACAAAATAAGTCGTGGAAATTCTACATTCTAAATGTTTCCCTCTAGTTCTCAGCCCATCAATCAAATGTAGATTATAGAAAAATAACGCAATAAATTACACAGTCAACATTGAACTTTTCATATTATGTGCATCGAGGAGAAGCATTTTATCCAGAAGTAGAAAGTAGAAAACAAATTGTTGTGCAGGTTTTTTTTTCATCATTTCTATTTATAATTATTACGCGTCAGATAAATTGCATCATGTCCGTTGACAGTTGTAATGAGGAATGAAAACTATATACGTACTATAATTTTTGAGCCTGATTCTAAATTCTAAACTTTACACTCGAAATCATTTGAAAATTACTATTTTTAAAACATGTAAAATACGTATACAAAAATATCAACTTTTTAAAACTTGCAGTAAAATATTTTTATGGTTTGAAGTTTGAATATCGTGTTTCTGTCACTTGTTGACGATTTTTGGTTTCCTATAAAGTTCCAAAACGCTAAACAATGTACTACAATCTACAATGAAAAGAATGTAGAGAGCATTACATCATTACAACTTACAATGACTAAAGATTAGAACAAGGAAAGTTGTCTAAGGAAAAATGCTCAAGCTGTTTTTTCAGCTTTTAGTTGTGAAGGAAAAACTAAACAATGCATGTAGATCATATATTATAATGTTGTATACATGGGACATGAGTGTACTATTTCAATAACAAAAAAAACATGTAAAGAGGAAAAGTCCTGAGAAATATTTTATTGAACCTGAAACTGTACGATACTGCTATCAATATCGATATGAACCAAACCATTTGTGATTTGTAATACACCAGTTTTTTTTATAATATTGAAGCTAAACTTAGAAACTGTATATGTACTAACGTTAAGTACAAAGTTCGAGGTATGAGTCAAAGTATTTTATAGGCAAGTAGAATAACTTTAAAAAAACTTACATCTCTACAATATCGGCAGGAACAAGCACCAACAACAGCCGTTTCATCAAATTTGAAATTGGAGAGACAAAGACGACAAAACACATCACCGACAGAGTCAATTTGGTCCTCTTTCCAGTTGAAGGAAGTTACACTACTGGATCTAGAGTACATATTATCACACTGAGCTGGATTACTCGCTAAACATGATGAGGAATTTGTGACGGACACATGACGACGAAGTCGAAATCGATTTGTAGGTGTCAACGGAGTTTCTGCAATTGACAACTGACTTTTTGATTTTGAGCCTGGAATCATCATACCCTGACTGATGTATGGATAATTTCCAGAGTTGGTGGTCACAGGTGAAGGAGTAGCAGGATTTGTGTTACTACTATTATAATTACAATGACTGTGATGTTGATGTTGATGTTGCTGATGATGTTGATGGTGGTGGTGATTTGTATGATGATGATGATGAGAAGTAGAAACTGGTGAAGTATTATAGGACGAAGAACTGTTAATGTTGCTACTATTACTGGCGTTTGTAGAAAATTTCCATCCCGAGAAAAGTTTGCTCGTAGTTCGACTTGACGAATGAATCAGACTATTAAGAGTTGAGGAGGACGTTGAGAGAATTTTATCTTTCATTAGTTTAACACGACCGTTTCCATTTCCAGAAACACTTAGTGAATCATCACCAATACCAACACCAGCAGCTGACGAAGAATGAGTAGAATGATGAGTTTCGTTTACTCGTTGAGAAATTGAAACTGGACTTTCACTGAGACCAACTAAAGAAGTTGCCATAGCAGATACTGAAGAGGAGGATGATAAAGAGTTACTTTTAGTCATACTACTAACGTTACTACTACTACTATTGATATTATTATTATTATTATTTTGACCAGTTGGACTGCCTGTAAAACTTGACAGGGCTAAAACAGTCTTACACTTTCTCATAGACAAACTTTGGCACGAGTCTTTAATTTCATTAGTAAGACTACAGCAGCCACTACAGCAACAACAATTACTAAAACTACATTCTATTCCAGTAGTAAGAGTCGTTCCAGCACCAACACTAGCACCACTACTACTCCTCGTCGTGTCACTGCTGCTACTGCCACTTGTGTTCTGCCAGCAACATGACTGTGCTCCCGTGTTTTCTCCTCCAACTCCGTGGAGTGCGCTGCACGAGAAAAAACTCTTACAACTCCCATCTCGTCTTATTCCAGTACCAGTTCCAGTTCCACTACCAGTTACAGATGATGTTGTTGAACCGACACCAACTCCAACTCCAACTCCGACAAAGGAAAGGTCTGGAGGTTCCGAGTTGTTACAATTTGTACTGTTTGTAACTTCACAACGACACTGACCACCGGTATTTTCATTCTCATTACTCAACTCTGAAGATCCATTTTCTTCACCTTTCTCTCGCAATTTCAATTCGTTACGAGATCTGGACCGACTCAAAAGGCTCTTCAAATTTGTCGGCATTTTCTCTCTTTTACTTTACGTTTCCTATTTTTCTTCTCTCCTCCCTACTCCTACTTTCTTCCACTAGGTTTTCCTCTTCTTCCTCTTCTGTTTCCGAATACACATATATAACAATTTCAACTGTAATCCAATTTTATTCTCCAGTCTCCAGTCAAACCTTTACTTCCGTACACTTGCAATATTCTTCAAATGAAAGTGGGGGTAAAACTGCACGTAGACCATTCACAAACTTGAGCATACATACTTTTTTCCGTACATTTTATGTGTTATATTATTATTATGTATTATATAATAGAAGAAAAACCTCCAAAATCCTTCTTCTCTCTCTCTCACTCACTCGCACTCTAGACTCTAGATTCTAGAGTTTCTTGAGATATATAAGGTATATAATAATAATAGATATATAAGTACAATAATAAATATCCACCGGGAACAACGACACACACAGATCTATTCAATTTCTTTTGCTTTATTTCGCCAGGGAGGATGAAGACAAAGATGAAGACAGGAGGAGAAATAGTAGAGAAAAAAAGTTGTCGTATTTTTTTCCTTTCTCCAAAGTCCTTTCTTGTTTTCCTCTTCTTGTGTGTTTTTTTTCCTTTTTCCTCTTTCCTCTTTTCTTAGTCTATGAGTGACTTGACTTTTTTACGTCTGTTTTTTTCTTTATATGGAGAATGGTGAAGAGAAAGAGATGGAGAAAATACCAATACGGTTTGGTTTCTTCTCTCACGTATTACTTTATTCAACCACTCGTCTCCTGTACTCTTGCTTCCTTGCTTGGTTTAGCCTACGATTAGACAATTGATCTAACGTCTTTCTTATGTTCTCTATTCCCTTTTTTCATTAGTATACATACGTGTATTTATATCTATGTTTTTCTTCTTCTTCTCCCTTTTCTTTCTCGAGTTTTGTTGGTTGGCTAGTTGGCTCCGACCTTTTCTTCTTTTCTATTTTTCTTACTGTCTCGTTCTTTCCCCGTATTTTACCAAAATCGTGCTCTCTTTCTCTTGTATTTCCTTCCTGTTTTTCTTCAACAGTTCTCAATTCTCAATCACCATTAAATACATACACGACGTAAAAGTATGAGTATGAAAAGTCCAGAGCTTTGACTTTGGCAATGCAAACTTCTTATTCTTCTTTTTATTCTTTTTCTTAGATGACTTCTTCTTGTTCTTTTTGTGCTTCTTCTCAGTTTAACACGGAGCAGGAGGAGAAATGGGCAAAGAAGGAAAATAGAAAATAGACAGGAGGAACAATATGGAAGCGAAGAATAGAACAAAAGTAGTATAAGAAAAAAAGAGAATAGTAAAGAGAGAAAGAGAGATAGGACGGATTCACGGAATCACTTTTTTCACCATTAACGACCTAAAAATGTGGCCATTGTCTGCGGTGACTCTTACGGGTTCTATTCAATTTACTCAAAAGAGAATCCTCTTTGCGTCTTTCTTTTTCTGTCCTTTTTTTTCCCTCCTTCACTTGTTCACTGTCTTTTCACTAATTGATTGTCCCAGAACTAGATCCAGATCCAAAATCCAATTCAACAAATCAACTGAGCAGACAACAGACAACCACAGGCACAAAATATCGTTTTCATTTAATTCTTCCAAATTCCAAAAATTTCACAAAACTTTTTCCTATCTTTTAAAATAGAAAAGGACTAGAGCACCATCAAAATAACTATGTAATTCTTTTTATACTTTTAGACTTTTGACTTTTCTATTTTCCGTTCTTCTTTCTATTTTATATTTACAGAAGCAGAGATTCTAGATTCTTGATTCTTCTTTTGTGCGTTTTCTTCACTTTAATTTTCAATTCATGTCCTGTCTTCTACAAGTTCCGATAGAAATAGATGAAAAAGGCAAAATATAATATTTCGAGTATTTACTACAACACAATTTATTCATTTTCACTCACAACTCACAACTAAACAATATCAACGTTGCGTTGCGCTTTGTTCCGTTCTTGTTGTTGATCTCAAATCTCAATCTTCTTTTTAATAATTTTCCAATAATAAACTGGCACTAGCACTGAATTGAGGAGAACAGTCACAAAGAAATTCACAGTTCACAAAGCACGGAGGATTATAGTTGTATTTTATTATAACAATTCTTTCTTCTGATGAATGATGAACATCACATCACACAGCACACATACGCATATAAAAAAATCCTTTGGTGCAATTCAATTCGCCGTTTCCTTTTTACCGGATTCTTCTGAACTCTCAAAGTATGAAGTAAAACTTTTTTTTGACAACACGCTGATGATTGTAAAGATGTAACTATAGCAAAAACAGGGGAAAGAAAAAGAAACACATAAATGAAAAAATATTATCAAAATAAAAATACAACATACAATTTACAATTTACACACATCAAATATACAGAGTACAACATGTAGTGTACATCACTTTAACATCAGTCGAGACTAGAGACTAGAGACTTGACAGGGATTACAACATCATACGGAATACGGACGTAGAAGGAAGAAATAAAGAACAAAAGCTATAAAAGAGAACCAAATTCAGTTTATACTCAATGAACTGTGTATTGAAAAATTCTCTAAGGGATATAAAAGAGCATATACATTCAAAGATTATGATGAGCAGCCCTACATTGTAGACACTAGACACATTGTACACTGTACACAAACGTTTCATTTCCTATTGGTATATTTATATGTGTACAGTGTACACTGAACAGGAAAGGAATCAGTTCAAAAACTTTTATTCTTGTTTTTCAAGAGGAATTGATATAAAAAAAATGAACCATATCTGAACTCGAAACTACAGATTTATATAAATATATAAATAAGAAATAAGACGTAGAGAGGTACAAAAAAAACATAAAAAGTACATGACTATTATAATGTATATAAGTATGATAAATGGAATGAATCTGTGTTACCTTTGAAAGGAAAATGTTGGAGCAACTCTGTAGATGTGGATTTCTTCTCCTTTGATATCAGCACATCTTACATGTTGTAATCTATAAAAAAGATAATACCAAAGATGAAAAAGACTTCTCAATCTTCTAATTTCCTTGTCTGTCTACTCTCCCGTGGGATGTACGTTCCAAGAAAGTTGAATCGTAGATTGGAGATTGGAGTTTAGAATTTGGAGTAGAGGAAAAAAGGGCAAGAAAAATGATGAAAAATTACCAAAGATTCTCCAGAGATGAAATACAGCACCAGCACCGAAGATTCTTCACGAGTTGAACCAGAAACTCTTTAAAATAAATCGGAATCCCGTACAATCCCGTATACACCATACAGTGGTTGGTAAAGGTCAATTTGTATTCCGTTTCAATGGTGGAAGGGTAAAAGGACGGGACAGCTAAGACGTGCTCTTTGCAATTTTTCAATTTTGGAATGTTTGGCAATTGCAAATATAAAATATTGTACAGTTGTGGATTTTTTCAGCAGCAGAGGAAAGAATCACAGACAGAATTTTGCACCAATGACGACCAACACCAATTCAATGGAAATGGGAATTCTTTCACCTCTTTTTTGTGTCCCTCTTTTTTTACACTGCGGAAGTAAGTAAGTAAACAAGTCTTTGTCTAACGGCTCTTCACTTTTTTCGCTCTCTACATTTAATTCTATGTATACGCATGCAGCTTACACCCCCTTTATATGTATTTATGTACATGTATAATATATAATATATATGCATCTATAATCTATACATATTATGTATTATTCATTCTTTTTATTTGTATTATATTGTGTGTTATATGTTGTGTATTTATATCACATGGCGTGATATACTTTACACGCTTTATTACACGCTCATTCATATTTTTTAACTCTTCATTCTTCTCTCTCCAGTCTTCACCAATGCAATGCATCACAGTTGCAGTTCATATATTGCATTCAGCTCAATGCTCAATACTCAATGCTCAATGCAACTAGACAAATCTCCTGCAATTAAATGTGAAGAATGAAGAAGCTTAAATATGAATGAATGAATGAATGATTGAATGAATTATTGACTGTCTGCCTGTCTGTCTGTTGTGTGTGTTGCTTAGCTGCTTGACATGGTAAATGACTATTACCGCCTTGTTATTTCAAATTGAAATGACATTAAATAGATACAGTAACATGCCAATTGCCAATCCACGAATTATTGACGAAACATTGTACAAAATGCACAAACAGTACAGACACACTCAAAATCAAATGTTTGTAAAAATCAATAATACGGCATACAAAACGGCGTACAATTTTGTGCAGTTTTCAAAATATCCAAAATCCAAAACACAGAAATTCATGTAGAATAAGAATAGTGTACAAATTACAAATACTCATAACGCACGTTTAGTTTAGGGCTTTTAAAAGTTTATTATTTCCTCTCTACCTATATGACTATATGATGATATGTATACGGACTTGTGACTTGTATATGAAACAAAATTTAGTCAATATAATAAAATAAATGTATGTACAATGTCCATTTACTTCTTTTCTCTTTTTGTCTGTCTAGCTGGTTACTGGTTACATGGAGACTTTAAGTTGAATTGAATGGAAATAAAATGAATTGAATACTGATGCTGATGCTATATAACATACAACTGTCAAATGAAATGCTAAATAATTTTACACTTTAAACTCTAAACTCTACACTCTATACAGTATGGCTCTCTATACAGAATGCATAGTCAGTTTCCGGTTTGCGAATCGCATCATTGCACAAACTTGCAATTTGTTAGGACATGATGATGCCTTCATTAGACACACATTCATGTAAAATGTAGACTGTAAACTGTACATTGTACATGTGCATAATACAGTTACGGTATAGATATTTCAGACTTCAGACTTCCTCTACTTCCTTCCTCTAGTTTTTCTAGTTTATTCATTTTTCCTCATCTTCCTCACTTCTCACTGCCTGCCTGCCTGTCTTCTTCTTCTTCTTCATTTCCATTCTCTACAATAATGTCTATAATAATTATGATCATTATACTAATGTATCCTCTATTAATGTATAATTGCCCGTGCCAAAATCACACAAAAGTGAACAAATAAATATATTCAAAATTCAAAAATGTTTGACGTGCTCATTCTCATTCTTCATTCTCCATCTGCCATTCCTGTCTTTGTCTTCTCATCATCTTTTCATCTTATTGTGTTTTATAATACATTTTTCATACCTACAAACATTACAAACGGAATTGACTTGAATCTTGTATGTGGGAAATAAGAAATAACTCTAGGCAACTTGAGGATCACGAGGAAAATGAGACATGATGGACATTTCTGTGTTCTTTACAGACATTTTACATTTGTACATAACTCCTTACTCCTTCCTTTAAATTATTATTTTTTATGCAAATGATGATGATACTGATAATTATGTCCGTCTTCTATCCAACTCTAGAGTGTGAGATGTGAATGAAATACACAACCAATTGCAAATTATCCTAACGATAATTATGGATTATAACTTGTAACTACTAACTGTCAAGTAAATAAGGATCGTGTCAATACTCAATACAGTATAATGCTATGCATTACAAGAATGCTTCATCCATTCTGAATTCCTTCATTTTGTATTTGTATTTGTATTTTGTACACACTGGTAATAATAATTACTATAATATGAATTTCTGAATTCTTGTTATAAAGAACCAAATAAAACTTTTAAAACTTTGGCGTTTGCACTATTTGTCATGCAAAATACGAAATACGAACTAATAAAATAAATAAACTCAAGTTGAACAGTAAATCAGAATAATAACAAGAGCACAACGGAAACACAATAATTTTTTTTGTTGCTAATTTTTAAACTGAAAAAACTCATAATTTGGAAATAATCACTAAATCACCGAATACCAAATCCCAAATGGAATGTTCATTTTACGTAGAGTAATTTGTATTCGTAATAATGTAATTTAAAACTTCAAACTCCAAGGCACTTCACTGAAGGCAACAAAGTCAACACAAATAAATGGTAAACCAAAATATACACAAAAAACGGGTGTAAGCACTGCGTCAGAATAAAATGTAGTCGCGAATATAACATAATAAATAAATAAACACATAAATAAATAAATAATAATATTGGTAATAATAATATAACATGCACATTCAATTCACAAACTAGCACAAATAAAATTAAAACATTTTATAAAATACGCGAACAAAATATTATAATACCGTTATTTTATAAAATTGCACGATTTTGTAATAAATAAAATACAAGGAGAAAAAACAGGCAATTTTTTGAAAAGATAGCAGTGTAGTGTGTAGTATGTAATATTGAATGGCACTGTACAAGTTGTATTCTAGTTGTATTTTCATAAATAAAAAACTGTTACTCACGAAAATTTGAACGATGAGGGAATGGATGAATATGAATATGAACCACTTAAATATTCTTTCACAATAGTTGAAGTAGTACTAAGGAAATAAAAAAAAGGTTTTTGTATTCTCACTACTCAAAACTCAAAACTTTTCAAGTATTATGATTACTACTATTGTGAGTATTATTATTATGATTATTATTATTCTTTTTCTTCTTCTTGTTATAAGTTATAACAGTTCCCTAACTTGGACGCAAAACTGCACTTGGAAATTATTGTACAATTTACAAGTGCAAGTGCAGAATAGTTAAATGGAATACAGAATTGAGTATATATTATAATAAGTAAAGGGGTTTCGAGTTTACTTTGCAACCAGCACTATACATATGAGTACGGCAGCAACACTCCTTCACTAACTTACTTCACTCGACGACTCCTCAACAACTCGCACAGCACCGAGATTAAATTGGAAGTTGCCCAAGAAGTTACGTTGAGTAGAGAGTAGAGTTGAGTAGCTGAGTTGCGCTCTCCTTCTCTTCGCTTTGCACTTTACACTTGCACACACTGCTAGCCTGATCAGTTTGCCTTGGCTTGTTTTGCTCACTCACCAAAGTAGTGTGGAGTTTGGAATCTCAGATGTTTTCGTCTTTTCCTTCGTTCCTTCTTTCTTTCGTGTTATACCCACTCAAAAATAAATTTACGTGTACACACAAATTCACTTTAAGTCCAAACACAAGCTAAATTATATAAAAGTCAAAGTCACCGGCACTTTACACTAGTATTGAATCCCAGAAAATACCCGCATTTGCACTCGCACTTTTACAACTATAGGCCTTTTTCTATAGGGTTACAAAAATATTTTTCTTGGTGTATTTTTCTGGTATATAGTATGTATAAAAACGTTGGTTTTCAGGTCATGTAGAATGTAGAATTCGGACGATTGGCTAGTTTTCTATTTCTAGGCTAATTTTCTATTTGTTCCCATTAATTTCAAGAATTCTGGAAGCGCAGCAAGGTTCCTTAAAAGTTGAACTCTTTTTTCTTGGAATCTTACCTGAAATAAACAAAAAATATTATTATAATAATAATTATTATTATTATTACAAGTCAAAATGCATAATTAAATTTTACAAGATCCTTTTAATTATGAATTTCTTCAAACTAGTTAAAAGTAACATTTAAATGATGTTCCTATTACTTCTTACATGCAAAGATAAATTATTTGTAATACAAAATAATACAGCCTCTGCCACTGTCGAATGTCGACTGTCGATGTTATGAAACCTTTTGTCTTAACAGTAAATTGTGATTCAGTGTTACCATACGAATAATGAATAATAATAATAATTACTGTTTTCATTATCAGGATTCTTTTTACTTGAGTATACTCTCTCATGCTGCATACGCTAGTCACGTTGCATATGGACTAGACTTGGAAGCAGAGAAGAAAAAAGTAACCAAGTACAAAGTGGATCTACGCATGTTATAACTTGTAACACACGCACATGAACGATGAACATTCAATGAAATATTCATGCATAGTGCATATAATGTATAGTTTGTAGTGTGTGCACAGTCCATACTACAAAGTCGTATAACATACTTTTGTATAAAAAAAACTGTAAACAGTCGTTAACAGCTACGCAGTGGATGTTGCAATAACTAAGCTGTAAACTAACCGGAGCTCCGAGTAGTTACAAACAAACTAAACAAGTTTGAGTCACTTGAATGTCCAGTTTTCTGCTGCATTAAATGAAAGTAGACACCATTTTCCACTACTAGCTATAACCAAACCAAACAAAAAACAGAACCAAACCAAATCAAATCAAACCAAGCCAAAAACTGCCAAGAAAACAAGACGAAAATTCCTTTTGGTTTCAAGGATTTTTAGGAAGCGAAGCGGACTATTGTTTTACTCGTGTCCGGCTGTGGACATTCGTTAGTAGCGCCCTCTAGCGGCTACATGTACAACTCTATATTAGTGGCGCCACCTAGCGGTCACATATGGAACTAAATTGGACAAGTTTTGCATGTGTATGCCACCTAGCGGGAAAAGTTGGAACTCGTTAGTGTGGTGGCGCCATCTAGCGAGCACATCTTGAACTTGTTGAATATTAAGCCTGGGGCAAAGTGAGATTTTAATAGTTAGCTTCGCTTCCGGAGCCTAGAGCATTTATGCTTTCAAGGCGATATAAAATCGTCACGAAGTGAGGATTTTTAACTTTATTACCAAATAAATTGATATTACGAATTACTACGAGCTACGAATTTTGTTGAATGCTGAATGCTTGAGTGAATGAATCAATCAATGCAGTACATTCAGGATTCAGGATTCATCACTACAAATTTCCCTAGTATCTAGTATTCATCGATATGAGCCTACACCATTTAAAATGTACACAGTACAATTTAATGCATCTTTGCAAGTGTTTTTGTGATGAATCGAGAATCGAGACAAATTAAAGGGCACAAATTAAGCTCAGAGTTACAGCTTATCGAGTATCGAGTAAACACAAAGAGCTTCAATACTGCGTATTTTAACTTACGCAAGTTTAGTTGCATTTAGCACAGCACCAGAATAATTTATTCAAGATTATGAATTTCTTTAACTCCTTTTTTCTATTATGTATTATGTAGGATTTGATGTGGTAGTTATTTATTTATTCATTTATTGAGAACGCACAGGCATAAGTCATAAGCCATACCAAATATTAATATTAGTTAATGTGTACCATGAGAATGATACTCAAACTAGCTAAAGATCCTTTAAAATTTAAAACTAAAGAACCAGAGACTGAGAATCTCCAACATCAAACATCAGTCATGAGTCATGAGTAATAAAAACAAATCCTCAAAATTCAATTTTAAATCCCTCTTACCAATCCTGAACACCGTGCGCTGAACGCTGAACACATAAATTTTACATAGTGGTAAATTCATATAATTCGTTGTCTACTACTATATACTATATACTATATGGCTATAATATACTGTATACCTTCGCTTCCTTTCTTATTTATATATTTGGAGGGGCTTATATAAATAAATAAATACAGATAAACAAATATTACAAATGCATACTAAATACCATGAATAATTAATTAATATTTACCTTGTTCTATCGATCTATCTAAATGAATATGTGTGTCCATTCCCTTTTGCGCATAATACGCATTAACGTACATATAATGACCATTTGAGGAATATTTTCTTTTGGGTGTAAAATACCAACACCAAAACCAATACCACTACGAATAACAACAGCAATTACTCATCAGCAGTCAACTGTCAACAGTATGGTGAAGTTGAAAAGCTCATAAAAGTACTTGTATAGACAACATAGAATATGTACGTACAACTACGTTTTATAGCAATGACAGACAATTCAATTATCGGTCAAAGTCGACCCATTGCAGCAGCCACTGACTTGTGAGTGGAGTTGTCACTCTTCATCATTTGCCATTTTCCACATTACATCACCACCCACAGTTAATGTTAACCCTTCAAGATGCGTAAGTACAGAAATATTGATTACGAAATTTGTAAACTTGACTTGGATTGGACTCGTATGCCGTAAACATACAAGAAATTTTCTACATAAATTCCACGTAAAGATATATATGAATTGAGAATTGTAGTGCGATACGCAGGTTCGTAAAAACACAAACATTTGGAATATTATATTTCTTCTCCATGAAAAAACTCAAAACTTTTAAATTTCAGAAAATATGCAAAATGTTAACTACATGATTGATAGATTCTAATAGACAACAATGTTTACAACTGGGCACACTAGATCACCATGTGCAGTTGTAATGACAATGGAAATTAACAGTACTCAATCTAATTGTACAACTTGTGACGAAATGTAAAATTATTATATAAGAAAGAATGATAGCAATGATTGCAGTCTAAAGTACATGTCCAATGTCCATCCATTACACAGTACATAGTACAATATTTTCAAACGTCCCTGACATTTCATTCTAAAGTTTAATGCTCCTAGTCATAATAATCAACATACACATTAACAATTATGTAAGCGTAGACTTTGGTATTTAGTTAAAATTTACATCTATACATCTTAATTGTCTACAAAATTACATATTTTGTCTTACTATATCTATCTATTTATGCATAAATATACTGAAACTGGATATTATTTGTATTACGATCATTGTTGGCTGTTGGTACAATAATTAAATGAGAATCACCATTTACCACAACATGTGAAACAAAGAATGTATCATAAAAAAATATATTGGCCACATACCGTATAATTTTAATAGTATATTGAAATTATGAGTCAAATGAGACCGCATTTTTTATCGACAAATGATAAAAAAATCCAAGACGACAGCAAGACTATTAAAACTAAGGTTGAAAGTTGAAAGAATGAACGAGTCAGAAAAACAGATATTAATACTTTTGTATTCTAAATCTTTTCCATTTCCAGACGTACGCAAAATGTAAGTGTACAATATAGCATGCATATATAAGCTCTATAATTTTCTATACTACATGCTCAATACTCTATATACTCTGTTTACTGTTTACTTTATACTATACACTACATGTAGAAATCAATGAGTAAGAACTGTTTGTAGTCGATAAAATTCTATTGCAAATATTATTAGTGTACACAGTGTACAATGTACAGCGTTATCACCATCACCATCATCATCAATATTATTGTTTTCTGTCTCAATCCCATAGTTGTTCACTAGCTGTTTTGTGCCAAGTAAAGAAAATCATGATATGTATGCATGTATTATGTATACAGACTACAGACACAAAACACACACGTCTTGTTTAGACAGTCGTACATATACACATGTTATATAAACATTGTATGTAGTATGTAGAGTGTAGAACTCCTGAATGTTTTGTCTCATGTCATAAAATGTAGGTTAGGTAGTCCAAAGAACATCGTAACGAAGAAGAAGACGCATACGCAGAAAAGCAAAGAGTCTAGAGTCTATCATAACAAATGAGCATGAGTGTGTCTAGAATCTAGAGAGCTGATTTGATTGATAGATAGGTGATAACACTTAACCGTTTAAAAGACAAAAAAATCATTAGACATAAAAAAAATTATTAACTGCTTTTTTTACAGACCGAGTTATGCATATTATACGATATGAAACATGAAACAGAGTGAATACTGAATACGCACTTGAATTCAATCATAGTTTTTTACAAGAGTTTTTCAAAGCTCTTGAAAGGTAGGTTATGAATTCCGTAAAAACCGAAAATAATTGAGCACTCACCCATAAAAATAGTTCACATAAATCAGATAACTGTGTGTGTGAATACAATTGAATAAATTCAATACCACACAGTAAGCATATTATATTTTGTGCAATATTTTTGTCCTTTCTTATTTCTTTATCATGTGAACTTTAAATTATGTTTTTCTAGGTGAGATATTATTTGCAGTTTGTAGATTGAAAATGCTCACATGCCATGTACCATATACCATATTCCATAATATAACGGAGTAAACTGTTTACTATTTACTGTTTACATGTAATTTACGACGAGCTCATAAACTTATGAATGAATTACGTATCATAACTTGTGTGTATTTGTGTGTGTGCCTGTGTTTGGGTGAGTACGTTTGAAAATTAAAAATTGAGTCATACTGCACTTTTTACAAACACCTATACACTTTCCCACATGTAGATAATAGATACATCTATGCATATTTTAAATTACATGTAGAATGTAGATGAAGAGACACGGATTACCAAATTCAGTATACTATGATGTGGAGTTATATTATATTATGCTGTGAGCTAGGAGTGATTAGGAGGCATTTGATAGTACAGTAATGGTGAATGGTGATATTGTTGAACATTGAATACTGAACACTGAACGCTGCACATGGATATATGGATATGAGAATGTGGCAATGACAGTATACGCACATTGGCATTCACTCTTCATAATATCCACCATCATACCCATATGTGTAAGTAAGTCACTGTATATTGTATATTATATATTATTTTTCAATCTGCGTTTCATTGAAAAAGTCGATGAACTAGAATTCTAATACCTTAAACATATTACATATGTCGTCAGTATGACTGCTTATCATTCATCATGTATCTACAATCTACAATCTACATTCGTTTAGTTTTGTATTTTGTATTTTGTGCAAAGTAATAGTGATTCCACATTCCATTTACAATGTTAAATGTTATGCATTATCTTATGTAGTCCATATTTTGTGGATGCACTCAAATCTCAAATCTCGAATCTCAAATATGATGATAATGAAGAGGCTAGATAGCTAGAATTGTACGATGCACTGGGTACAAAAAATGTTCTTCAAACCTCAATATTTGTCTGTAAGTTATAACATAAATAAATCAATACATTTTTAGTAAAATGTATTCGAAACGAAGAATACCAATAATCACTAATGATTAAAATCAACACCAACGCAGATTTATAATGCCATGAGCCATCATTCATAAAGTATTTGATTTGATTGCTGAGTTCATTTGTCTTGTTTGTAGCATGTAGCCTGTGGTACTTATGCAGTGTGTACTCCATACTCCATTCTCCCTCCATACATGCAATTAATTAGTACAAGTTTATATAAGATACACCATACACGATACACGCCTTTTGGGAATGTTGGCTACCCATCATAAAATATTCCACGTTACATCACCAATTATCATCCTCCTTTTTATTCTGCATAAGAGAAACCCCAAAAAGACAAAGACCAAAGCAATTACATAGACACATAACATGCATAAATCAACCATCAAGGAGCAGTAGGCAAATGGCTAGAAACAAGAACAAGAGAACAAGAGATCCAAACCAAGAAACCTCTAAAAAGGTATCAATAATAGTAGTAAATTATACATTTACATTCTACATGCTACATGTAACATGTAACACAATATTATTGCAATATTCAGATTCAGATTTATGCACATTGCACATTGCATGTAACATGCATTACAAATCACACTTTTGGGATTTTATAAAGCTTCTTTCCCTATAAAATCAAGGGTTTTCAAGAAATTGCATTTGTGAAATGTAGAACAACAATGTATTGTGCCTTGTAGAATACAAATACGAATACGTATTTGTATTATATTATGGTTTCTTTCTTTAACTCCTCTTGCAAGTCAATTACAATTATTATGTAAATGCACGTATTACTTGTTACATAAAAACAATCTTGAGCTCCGCTCAGCTTAGCTCAATCCAATTTCTGGTTAAACCTAGCCAAAACTTGCAAACACTCTTAACTCTTAATAGTATCCAACTCGATATTGCCAGAGGAACCTATTACTTATTGCAGGCTCTTTTGAGACACAAACGCTACTGACTATTGATTTTTCTTTATACTTGTACATAAATTATCATTATGTACATGTACAATCAAAAGGTAAAGTGAAAAGAGCCATGCTTAAAATGAGATATGATGATATGATTTATAATTCATAATAGATATACGATATACTTACATTGCATGTATGTATACCCATTTTAGTTGTAGAGTCTCATCATTTTCCCATCCTCGACATGTTATCACAACCTCAAATAGCTTTTATGAGTAGGAGAACATGAGAAAAAAGGTTTGAAAATGTTTCAACTTGTTCTCTTGCGTGTTCCATGTTATTAGAAAAAATTCATTTAAGCATGTAAAACACTGACATTAGGATGAAATAAAAGAAAACTTGTTTACCACTCCATTTTACATTTTACATGAAAACAAACCAACTAACACACTTAGAAATTATATAGTCAGCCACAAACACTTTTGATACTTGTAAATTAATGAAACCAAATCGTACCTGTTCGCTCTTCATTGTTCACTGTTCACATTCTACAAACTACAAACTACAAAGGTGGGAATACACGAGTACAAGTAAATGGATTTTTTTTGGATATCTTGTTTTTATGGCACAAGGCACACCGACATGTTTTATTCTGAATGGAATGGAATGGAATCAATAAATGTTCGGGACATAAAATCTATTCCAGATTCCATTCTATTCCAGTCTGATACGTTCCAGCACGCAAAGTATTAACTATTTATTATTTACTTATGTTGTATATCGAATGTGCCGTATTATGGTACAGAAGGAATTCAACTTAAAACTGAGCAAGTTGCCAGTTGTAACAATTTGCCGTGTTTACTACTCAGCTATTTAAAATATAAAATAAACCATAACATTTGGGAGAAAATTGCCAATTCTTTTTCCTTTCATCGTCGCCTGTCATCAGAACACGAAAACAAGCAAATAAAAAACAATACATAAAATCATACTACCAATTTGCGTTGCAGGACAGAGTATAGTATGTATATTGTGTATTGTCATGTGTATATTATGTAGAGAACTTGTGTACGGAGTGCATTGTAGGCAGAAAGAGTCTGAAACTCAAAAATTTTATGACCTTCAGCGTTAATACTCTCATAAAAAGTCTCTATAAAAATACTGTTGTTGGTTGGTTTTATACTGCACTATTTTCCATTTTCCATACACAGAATAATATAATACATGTAATATGTACCAGATGGACTATACACTATAGACTTGCACCTTTGTAGTTTGCTACGAAGTAACTTGCAACTTACAGTTCAACTACAATATTGACACATAAAAATCAACAATGAGTTTTCCTGGGCGAACTCCACGTGTTCTGTGTTTTGTGTTCTGCCATCCTGGAAAATGGCAAAAATACAAATACAAAATAGAAACACACGAACAGCAACGACAACAACAACAACATAATGCGCGCGTGTACTACCAAAACCCAAAACGAATGTTACTAGGAACACTATGAACTATGAAATACAGCTTAAGAAGAACAGTAGAAAATACTAGCAGCACTGATAATCTTGACGACGGATTCATAGGGTTGTGTTACGAATGTGTAATGTGTATATATTTATTTATTTTCTGCTAGTTGATGGAAACAAAACACAAAACACACGTATTATTCCAAGAATACCATGTAAAATGTACACTGAACACGGAATACACAAATACAGAATTCCAACTTGGTTTTTGACAAAATCCTGTTGACTAAACTAATACATAATCCAACTGTAACAAGCATAATCCAGGATAGAAATGGCTGTCAAAAATATTACATGGAAAATAGACAGTAAGCTGAAAGGCAACATCATCATCATCATAGTTTTACCATCCAATCTAATCCAATCCAATCCAATGTATTCCAATGGTAGGCAATCCAATGTATTCCAATGGTAGGCAACTTTTTGGTTCAAAAACAGAATTTAGAACATACAATTTATGGTAGGTTTGTTTGTTCCTCATTCGAGATTAAACATTCAAGGTCTCTACCTAATAATGATGATAATGCTAATAATAATCTCATCCTGTTGCAATTACCACTGTAAATCATCTTTTCAATTTACTGTGCGCTGTGGGCGTACTATGGTAGTCTTCGTTCGGTAATGTGACCATGACACAACTAAAATCCGAATCCGAAATCCGAACCGGTATCAAAGCTACTAAATCACTGTCTATACAATGTACCATGCACCATGCACAATGTACATTGACAGGATAAGTACAAGTTTCTTGTAAAATAAAATACAAAATACTAGGCAAAACTTTTAGCTTCTATTTTCTATGTATAGCTTCATGTTTTATGTGCATACAATATATAATATGTAATACATGATTTATGAGGTATCGGATGAGCGAAAGCTCAGTTCTGTAAAACGTAAAAATCCTCAAGTTATACTTCCACTTGCACAGATACAAGAATAGACAGTTTCCGCTCGTTTCCGTTTAAGCTTCCTCCCAAATCCATCTATCTACAATCTACAATCTATCTACTCTTGATCATCCCTGCACTTGCATAAAGAAGAGAGAGCATGAAAATACGCCTAAATTTAGTACATTGTATTTCGTATTGTATTAAGAATTACAGTACAAACAGACTGGAAAACGACGATAGGATAAGATCCCGAGAGCGAGAGGGAGAGAAAACATGTGAGAGGATATCGTAAAAGGAGAAATTAAGTGGAACAACAGAAAATGTGAAGGATTATCTATGATTTATACCAGACAGTTTCCATTTTCTATATATTCTGTCTCTCTGAAATTTTGCTATCACTACTAATACTAATACTATTAGTAGTAGTAGGACAGCTTCGCTTCTCCATTCTACTCTGCAAATGGCTTCGTAATATCCAAAATTTAGATTGTGAGTCTAGAGTCTAGATCCTACAGTCTAAAGCCTAGAATTAAACATAACACACATGTACACGATGAAACATAAAACACACACCCAGGTACAAACTTCTACGATCTACTATGCAGTGGATGTTGTACTCTGTATTCTGTATTCTGAATAGTCTACAAAATACACAAGTTACAATCTAACTAGAACAAGAACATTGGCCCAATTCTGGTTTCATCTTCCATCTTCTATATTCTGCTTACATGTCATATGTAATGCACATAAACCCATCAAAACTCAATACTCAATATTAAAAGCTCTTGAACATTGAATTCAACCGAGTACTCAGTACTGACTACTGCTACGGCTGTTCAGATTGAGATTGAAATTTAAATGAAAATTGAAAATCTGCAGACATGATCCACAAATGAAATCTCAAATCTACACTGTCGATTGGATCTGATGCATTTGAATAATAATATAACAGATGCACATTATACATTTGTATTACATTTGTCAAAAGTTTACGTGTACATCGGCAGTATAAAAAGATCTAATGGAGATTATTATTATTAGTATTATTGTATGATACGATATGATTATTGTGATACCAAACTTTCCTTTATAATCAATAATGAACTCAAAACTCAAAACAATAATTTCTAATTCATAAAAACATTCTATCAACTTTATACAAAAATTCTAGATTGTGGATGGCGGATTACGGATGTGCATGCATGAAACAGTAGAGAAAAACAAAACTGAACCAATGTATGAATTTGCATGAAGAATTGGGGATGCTGAAATTCGATATTTATTCCATAGCTACTGGCGATAATAAAGGTTGCAAGGTGCACCCACAGAAATCTGAAATCCTCATCTTCTTTACAACAGATTAAAGATTAACCTTTACTCAGCTACTTGTTCCGTCTTTTCCTTTCTGTTTAGTGTACAACGATATTGCATGATTGCTGTTGTTTTTGTTGTGTTCATGGTGTGGAATTTAATTATCATGATGCATATTCATTTATAAACCAAGACCACCTTAGTATCACTTTTAGATTTTTTGATCACGCACATTTTACGGCAAAAAAGGTGCTCACAACTCTTAACTTTCAACAATCTTTGTTGCACTCCTTAAGAAATAAATTTTAAAATTACAAAAAATGATGACTACATGATGAATTTGAGTAGAAAAACGAGGATAATTTCTACAATCTTCAAGATTATACATTATACATCATGCAGATTTGAATGGGATGGTCCATGGGAGTGATAATCGTTAATTTGTACTACAATAGCTACTGAATACGAAACACGGAATACGGAATGCATTATTTACATGTTACAGAATTTCACTTGTCAATAATGCTTCATTGTCATGATGTATAGAAGTATAGAATCCTTGTTAATCTTTAAGCTTGAACTTTCAAGGTGGATTTTTTACAAACATTATGCATTTCATGTACTTTGTACACACTAAATAAAAGCATTGCGAACTGAGATGTCTCAGTTCCTGTCGCAATATTACAAATCATTAATTTATAAATGGCAAAGAAAGTTGATGCGTGTTCTCTGCTTCCGTTCTATTTTCCTAAATATACACTTAATATGGATCAAAAGAAAAGGATGAAGGAATTCTGCATATTATTCCAAATCCCAAATATATTATTCAATACAATCATGAGCTGTCATTTTAAACTGCCGTTATAATGTTAGAAAAGAAACAACAAGACAAAAAGTTTCAATAAGATTTACATGTTAAATTGTAAACAGTTTGTACAGTTCCAAAAAACTTTGAATGTATATCACTTCAAATCCTATACAAATTCTACACGGAGAGATCAAACCGAGAAAATAAGGAATCGAAGTTGGCTTTACTTCAAGTCTCTTCCTCGCGCCCATTTAATTAAAGTGATTTAACTGAGCTGAACTGAACCGCACTGAACTCTGATTGTTTGTATAGTTTTGTACTTGGAATGATGGAAAATGTAAGCATGCAACGGGCAATACTTAAGAAAAGCATAAATGAAACTTATATTGAAACAGAAATTAGAAATACTACTGTAGTATAGCATTCAAATTTACATGTTAAGAAGGAAATCTGCACAATCCGTCCATCCAATCACAATGTGGAATATTTTGAGCTCATAAACCCGATTAAAACATAAATGAGCCAAAGCAAACCAAACTATATGGCCATTTGCTCGAATATTGAGTACGACACTCAAAGAGATTTTCAATGCAAATGCAAGAAACCCATCAGATAACGGTCACAAGTTGACTGTGCAAGAGTCATCACCATTAATATTAATATTAACATTACCCTGACCATCGTCAATATGAAATTGTATCAATTTTACAAGTGTGTTTTAAATAGGCCAAGTCTCTCAGTGTTTATTTAAGACATTTAAAGTAAATATTAACGGCGGATATCTGTGTAATGTCATATTTCATATTTCCTATACTTTCCACCCTTGCTTTTGAATTTTGAATTTTGAACTTTGACCTTTCCTTTTATTACTGTCATTTTTCCAACTTCCAACGTGGGAAACAGTTTAAATAGTGTACGTACAAAATAAATACATAAATGTATGTAATACATGTATGTTCAATTTAATAAGAAGGAAAAGTATCATATTGCACGGATATTATGATGCTCTATATTCTATATTCTATGTTTATAAAACATACAATATACAATACTGCGTCAATCTCAAATCTCCGTATATATATTCTATAAACATTTATCATTTATCTTTTATCTAGTTCAAAATTAATCAATTTTTATCCATCATAACAGCACAGCTCTGTACAACTTTCAAAAGTAGAGTATGTACACATTGTACACACACACACATACAAAAGTATGTATTCCAATCTGAAATATGAAATATCAAAGTCGTCATGATAAAATATCCTTTTACTAATCTGAACTACTTCATATATATCTACAACTTGAACTGTAAAGTACACCATGATAACCTCTTTTTTTCATTGTTATTGTTGTGCTTTTTCCATATTATGACGAGTATACATGGGTGTACAATATATTTATAATGCTTTAACTTGTAAAATATACAATCATTTCAAGTTATTTGCGTATAGTAAACACTAAACATAGCCTCACTTGAAATTCCAGCGTATATTGTACATATAATATAGAATATACACTTGAATCAATAAAACACCATGTAAAATGTATAGGATACAGTTAGTCATCCGTATTTCCAGAATAGAATTTGAGAGTTCACAGTTCCTACACACTACAGTTTTTTTCTACACAGTAGCTACAAAGTACAAATTGATGGGAAAACTAAATACATAAATAAATAAATACAACCCTTTGCTTCTGAAAATGATGCATATACAATGTACAATTTACAATGTACAGGCTTTATTCTATATTCTTTCCATAGAATTTTGACGCGGGATTTAATCAATAACAAAAGAGAAAATCAATATGATCAATGATCAGGCATGTATCTCTGTTTATCTGTATTTCTCTGTAATTCTACACCTCTCACAAATGTCTCTAAAAATATAAACACAAGGCGTGTTTACAAGTTGTCGAGTGGTCATTGAATTCCGGTATAGTGTACAAAGTACAGTGTACAGTGCAGTGTACAGTTTTCCTCATACAAGATAAAACAAAAAGTACTCGACTTTTATCAAATTTCATGGAAACCATAAAACAAAATAGCATGACTATCGATGATCCTACACTATTTTTACATTTGTATATCAAATGGATTTAAATGCAAATAATACTCAAGTTTAACATACGCTCTACGCGTGTGTGTTTATTTCCTTATTTCTTTTCCATTACTCCTCTTCAAGTACATTTTTATCACATTATTTGAAGTTCTACTTGATATTATCATTCTACTACAAACTAGAAACTACAAACAGTTGAGTTGCCTGTTGCTTCTTGTTGTTGTCGTTGTTGTTCCTGAATTCTAATTCTAGCTTTTTGTACTTAATGCCGCTTCCTCCTAGTTCCTAACTGTAACTGTAGTCCTATTTTCCAGTGAACTACATACTACATATAATACAATCATTATAGTAATTGTGATTTGTAGTTCATTACAAATTACAGGAAAAGAAAAGTGTAGTATTACAATTTACAATCGTGTAGAATTTTAAATATCATCATTTAAATTGTACACCCCATAATGAATGTAGAATGCAGATGAATGCGATTTTATCCATTTTATGGATTGTCGACTATAAACATTAGACATGGATTGCTAGTCACTAGACTAGACACTAGATACTAGACACAGCGAAGCATACAGTCAACAGTGTTCTACGTACAATTTGTAAAATTGGGATAAAAACAGTGAAACGGGAAAAAACAACGTGTACTAACACCTGTGTTTACTGTTTACACCAAACATATATTTACAATGCTCTTGTGTCTTCTGCTTATATAGCCAGGCCCAATGTACAATGTACAATAAACAGTGTACAGTGTACAGTTATTTGTTGTTTCAATGATCAATCCTTCCGCAATGCAAATTTAGATTCAAAATGCTACCATTGCAAGTATGAATTAAAAGCGTATGTTTTGAGTTTTCGGTGTAATTTATATATAATATCTACATACAGACAAGGAGACATAAATCAGGAAGAGGAAATACGCTTATGTTTTATGTCATCCAATAAACATTAAGCACGTTTCGTGTATTCAAAAATAAGCCGGATGTATCTGTGATAGATAGTTTCCAGCTCTCATTTCCAAAATCCAAAATCGACTACCAAAATCATAATAATATTGACGTATCAAGTATTCAGTAAGTATCAATGATGTTTTATGTCACGTGTCATTTTGAATTTTGAATGACTGAAGTCAATCAAAGAACCCATCAACTCTATTAACGGGGACAGTCCTAAAAAGAGGAAGATCTCACGCTGATTTCACACCTTTCCTACCAGCGTTCTTAATTTTTACATTGCAAGTTTTCTTTAAAAAACTATATTTATTATTTCTATAATAGATATCTAACTGAGGAAAATGATAGATGGATCTCCATCTGTATAATATATTCATAATATATTCAACAAAAATTATAAAAAATGCCAGGGTTAACTTGATTATACGCAGTAGAAGTAGTATTCATGACGATAATGTTTGCAGTCTGTAGTCTGTAGTCAATAAATAAAAAATACCCATTATTAAAAAACCATGAATAATAAACAACAGATCAAAGTATAAAAATAACAAAATAAAAATATTTGCATATGTAAACGCACTGCAAAATGCAAACGAACTAGAAATATTCTCAAAAGAACAGGAATACATAAAAAAGTAAATTTTATACATGCTGATCAGGATCGTAATCGGAGGATCGCAACAATAACAACAAAGCTTTATAGTAGAATAGACGTAAAATAATCACAAAGCTGTATAACATTATTTTTGTATTCATAAAGAATGACTGTGCAAACTGGAATATTTGTATCTGTTTGTTTGTTTACAAACTGATTGTCAACAGCTTAAATAAACATGATGCAAAAATATCCGTAATGAATAACTAAGATTCCAGTACAAGCAAAAGCAATCATGTAGTTAGTCTCGTAGAACAGACTTCAATGAAGAAACAAAAAAAGACGAATTTTGACGTCCCGTTCTTTTTCTATGAAATAAGTAACAACAAATGAGTGACATAATCAAAATATGATAAAATGGCAGTACTTTATTTAAAAATAAAGTCCAGTCACCCCATAATTTGAAAAATAGGATCATAAAAAGAATCATGTATACTACAAACTGCCTGTTACATTTTATATGTTTTCAAAGCATGAACTAGAAAAAAAGTGGCAAAGTTAACCACAACTATTTGATGACGCATGTAACATCTGTTCTGTTGTACTTTGTATTGTAAATTGTCAATTGACAACTCATTATTTGATTATATTAGGGACTTAAGTATTGAGTATTCATGTCACTAAAATATTTCCTATTCAAAAAAGTAACAATGATACAATTTATTACGTTTTATGTAATTTTTACAATTTGTCACTTTTAATGTGATATGCTTGGATTCTGGATTCTACATAGAATCTAGGTTCTCGAATCGAAATGTGAATCGATGCTTTGACACGAGTTTTACAAAGGAAATTCGTATCACATTCATTAGCCTCAAAATTTCTTAAATAAGTGTATTCTATTATTTGTCTTCAGAGTCCCTTTTAAGAAAAGCAAGTGGTTTTGAAATGATAAAATTTAAACTGCTTTATAAAAGTTCAAGTATGATATTCTCATGTAGATATACATCCTGCACCTAAACTTTTTGTATTACCGGCCACATTTTCAATGTTTAAGAATCCACGTTTGAAAAATAATGATGATCTCATTATAAGCACAGGATTCAAAATTTGAAATCCTAGGATATTTGACATTTTCCTGGTTTTTTTTACGACTAAGCACACTACATGTATAATGTATAGGTAATTTGAAATTGGAATAAATATCATGGAGAGGAAAAAGTGATGGCTGATGGCTGTCTTTCACTATGGATTAGAAAACAAGTTGTCGTGTGTGGCGTGTAGACTGTAGATTGTAGTTTGTCGTCTGGAGTCTGTAGTTTGTAGTCATTTATGCATCCCACCAACTTTTCCCACTGTTAAAATGTATAATGGGTACATAAATCTCAATTGACAGCTTCGTCGATTAGGAATTCCGAGAATATCAAATTACATTCATTCTCCAGTTTGACATTTGTTTCCAGAATCTATCCAGTTTGATCCACATTTTATCCATGTATGTCGGTGTTGAACTGAATATGTACAAAAGTGTAGTATACACACGTACTACGTACTACGTACTCTAATGCATGGAGTACGGACAAAGGACTACAAAAGAAACTATTATTATGTATAAAATGAAGTCTTTAAAAGAAGCATTTCAAAAAGTTTGGAAGAGCCTTGAAAACTAGTTTTAGTTTGATAAAGCAAGAGAGAAAGAGACTTGGATACTTTTAGGATTAAATATAATAGAGTGTAGAGTGTAGTGGGTAGATGGAAAAGAGAGTCAACAAGTGAAAAGAAGAAGAAGAGATCACGTATGTATATGAACTCATTAGATAAGTATTACATATTACATACAGTACTTGAATTTAGATGCATACATGCATACGTATAGGTGAATATGTACAATATACGGATGGATGAAGAAGACGCTTCATCTAATCTCACCAGGATTTTGAGAGTATTTTATGCTGGTACAGACTTCTGTTCTGCTTGTGAGTGTAGGTGAAATAAAGGAAGAAAACAACTAGGACTCAATCCAAGCAGAAGTTTGAAGAAGATTAAAATTGTCAAGAGGCAAGGAGTATTACGAGTTGGAAGTTGCAAGTAACAGACGCAAATACTAACAAGAATAGAAGGGCACCAGAGGAAGGAAAAGTAGAAAAAGTAGAAAATTCACCGTGTGTGAAAATTACAGACTTGTTTTTTAGCCTCTCCATTCTCAATGCACAATTCTCATCTGAGCTCATTTTTAGTCAACCCTTCTTTTCAATGTACATAATTTATGTACATACATGTCCATGCACATTTCATGCACACAAACACTCACATCTCACATGTACAATGTACAATGTATATTGTACATGTATATCTATTATATAAAAAGAATGGTAAACTAACTTTCTGTTTCATTATTTCTACAACACTTCACAAATGCTAAACGTCTGGATTCTGGATTCTAGATTCTAGGTTCAACATTCAACATTCTCTTGTGAATCATGTTTTGAAGAGAAAGAAGGAGCGAGTAAAAACAGAGAAAACAAGAAAATAATTTTTTTCTCTTTCGCATCCACAATTTCTTTTTTGTCCTACATGCCACAGCCACATGATATTTGCTACATATGTATAGTGGGATCAAAAGTTTTCTCTCCCTCTCTCACTGCAAACCTTTCTCTCAAACACACTTATATACACAAACACATACATATACCTACATGAGTTGGACATCTCAAGTTGAAAGTAGGATATAAAGAGTTTAGTTGAAAAACAGACCTAATTTCAGCACAATATTCATATTATATAAAGAGTACTTTTTATTTTTTTCATCATGTGAACTAAATTTCTCCATGACGACTGGAGATAACAAGTAGACACTTTTTGAACATCTTCTTTTGTGAAGAATTTGTAACATGGAATATGGGACATTCACCTTGAACCCTGAGGAAAACTCTGAATACAATGTAAATGGATTTTTTAATAGTTTTGTATTGAGGAAATGGCCGAAATCTCTATAGGTTTTTATTCAGTATGAATATTTATTTTATAAAATGCAATATAATTTCAATTCACTTGCAAAATTTTGTATAGACTTTTTTTCTATCAATAATGAAGAGTTCTGCCTCTATTGATTTGCAATAGAATTGAAAAGATTGTTTATCAAATCCTATGCACTTTTCGGCCAAAAACTCTATAGAAACAAGTGTATTCAGAATTTTCCTCAGGGAACCTGCTTCCATATTCCATATTCTCAATGTATTTCAATTTTCAATATAAAGTCTCTTCACTTCATATCATCACGGACCACGATGTTTTTATTCACCTTGCACCAAGAAAACTTTCTTGCTGAAAAAAATTTTCTTATTTCTTTGCTCAATTTCAAATTCCTCCATTCAGACGAAAAATAGCGAATCAACAAATGCTGCATGTTTAGCATATGTACTAAAAAATGGACGACTTGTTCTTGGAAAAATGGAAAAATCATTTACAACTCTAGCCTGTGCAGTAATTACTTTTAGCTGTTGTACGACCAACTTTTCTCAACAAATTAAACTGTGACTTATTTTGACAAAAAGATGTTTGGATGTGAAAGATTTGAAATTTGAAAGAGATATTCTCGACATAAGACATTATAATTTGTAATACCTTTGTGTATGTTCAATGTTTAATGTTCATGTCAATTAGAGTAGAATGTAGAATGGTAGAACATGATGGAATTCTCCTAAATCCTAAAATATATAAGGAATTGAAGCAAAATTCAAAATTCAAAGATTGTCTTCAACTTTCTTCCCAAAATCTGTGACACGCTTATAGATGTTCTATGCATACAAAGTTGCATCAAATCGAATTGCAATTATATATTGGAAACAGAAGGCATGACATATGGAAGAGACCAGACGTTCAACTTTCGTGATATTCAAAGTAGTTAATTCAATTCAAGTTAAGCCAAGTCAAGTCAAGTCAAGCCAAGTCAAGACAAGAGCATGATCACGTCATGGTAGAGCTGTGTAATCATTTTTGTACATTTGCTAGTCGAATTCAAAATTTGAACAGAGGATTGCAAGTAATAAGGAATAAGGTGCTCCTCAGGAATATTAATTTTCCATGGACCTATGGCTTGACGCTTGATGGAAATTATATCTCAGCATTCAGCACTAGCACTGCATGCTGAATTTCTAATATCTAATCCCACTACAGACATTAAAGCTTTGTCTTTGACTCCGTCTTAATGATTTTTACTTCCCGCTAATGATGAGATAAGGTTTGTTTCGAGTTTCGAGTTTCAAATGATAACAGAATCCAAAAATAGATTTTCATACCTTGGAAATGTGTTTTCAGTACAGTCTGAAATAACCAGGAACGATCAGTCTACAATCTCCAATCTACAGGAAATAAGTTAACCGATTCAAATTTTGATTATAACAGTAAAACCAAATAAAGGATACTCAGTTACTTGTAGAAATTAGAATTATTTTATTCCTGATTTCTTTCTGCAGTTTTGTTGTTTGCAAAAGTTAAAAACCGTACAAACTAAAACCTGTAAACATTACAAATGACAAAGCAAAGAGGACAGGAAATGACATGTTTAAAGATAAACTAACAGAAAAAATCCACGTAAATATCAAAGCCACGAGTCAAGCAAGAGGAATCAATTATTGATTATTGATTAGTGATGAAAAGCATCATTAACAGTTCCAAAGATAACTCATTGCAGGTCTCCGCTCAATCAGCACATGAATATACCATACATATGAAACATTGACATGTAACGTGTAATAATGAAAATATGTAGTTACTGCAGCGGAAAAGTACACCAATTCTAGAATAAAACTATCTCCAAGTCTTGGCGGTGCCTACGATGATGCCCTAAAGATACAAACACACTTGAAAAGAATTTAAAACTCAAAACTCAAACCCATATATGTGCTATTTATACATAATATATTCTTACAATATCATATCACGCCATTTACAATACATGCATCATACACCAAATGTCAAGAAAATCCGTTTAATACTTAATATTTCCCGACTGCACTTGTATATAAAACGAAATTATAACGTTACACATCAAATCAGAACGTTCTTAAAGAAAATGCCACAGATTTATTATGCACATAGATTCTCTTATCCGAATTGGGACTGAAACATGCGACACTGCATTATTTCTAATTTCATTATGAATTATGATATTACTCTACCACTGAAAATACAGGATAAAACATCGTGTCATGTCTACGAGTCATGAATCTACTAATTAACAAAGGCTGATATATATAGGTCGAACGACCTTCTGGTATCACTAAAAATCTGGATAATACTTGAAATATACAGAGATGAATCAGAGTTGAAAGAGAAAGCAAAGAAATATTTGAATCCAGCTAAACCAACTCGATTTTAGTATTACAGTGAAATTGTATACAAAACCAACGTTATCAAATGTAGAAGCATCAAACATTTCATTCTTGCTTTTATTTCTGTTTTGTGTTTTGTGTTCAAAGCTTCATAGTTCATATACAAAACAAATAGATATTGTCTCATCACAACTCTTTGAATCCAATATCCACAATCCACCCATCTCATATCACCTATTCGACTATCGACACTGACCTTGGTAAAAGATGCCTGTTCTTGTTTTCTGTTTACTGTTTGTTGTGGTAAAAATTAGATACACAGATTCTCGTGTGTTTTTTCCGTTTCGTGTAAAAAGTTGGTTCTTGAACTCATGCCAGACCAGAAAAGTGTATGTATGCAAGTAAACACGTTGTGCTTGTCATACTTTGCGTATTTGGTATTTGATATTTGCTATTTGAGCTATCCATTTCTTCTATGATGCGGGCATGTACACTAAACACTAAACACAAAACAGGAGGACATATTATATTTATAAAATTTCTATTTGTACCTTGGAAATTGTTTATGCACAGTCAAAGTGCAAAGTAGTACTTTACAAAATACAGAACAAAAACAAGGCTACAAGTATTTTTACTTTTGTAACTTTGTGTAGCAAAACATAAATATTAGAGCGGAATTGTCATTGATAGAATATGTAAATATAAATAGTTTTGTATGTGCGTATCCAGGTAAACAACATTGTCAAAGTCATACACTAAAGCTTATGCATCTAGAATGTAGAATGAAGAACCTGTCTCAACTGAAAAATAAGTAGACGTTCCTGTTCCACTGAAACCAGCATATCTATTCATTTCGTTTCATTTTATTCCAGTGCAATTACTTCCCTTTCTACGTTCTACTCACAACAACAAAAAGAGTATATTATATTCGCTCTGTGTATTTTTGCAGAGGCAGTCCACCGCTTTTTCTACATCATCTTCATGTATTATTTACGTAGATATCACTCCACTATTTAAAAACAATAGCTTTCATTAGGCAGTAGACATTAGACACATCATGCAAACAATTTTTTTGTTACTCTTGTTGTCTTGTTGTCTATGACTGTTCAGCTACAACCAGGTTAATTATCGCTCACCACCAATGCATAATCATAATCAACATCCAAAGCACATCTGGATGTATTATGTTTCAGCGGAACAACGTTTGCCTAAAATATTCCTATTTGATATTTGATTTACTAATTTTGGCTATAAGTTTTGCTATCTTTCATTAACATTTAACATGTTTGATTTTTGACGTTTATGTGAGCCATACAAATTGATAAAGGATTGCACAACTAGTACTTATACAATAATACAAATAAGCAAGTTTTTTTACAGCATATACAATGTACAGATCAACTTGCTACTCCATACTCCATACTCTATGTTACTTATATATTCTACAGAGTTGATAAATATTCAATGTTACAAAAACAAAATTAGTATGCCATCCCCGTCTTTTCATTTTTAGACCATTGTATTTTTATGAAGTATGAAGTATCTATTGCACTATGTACTGTGTACTTTGTATCGACTATGTACACATTTTTAACACAAGCTAATCATCCTAATAACATTTTTGTAAATCAGACTTTTGGAATATACAAAGTTGATTGTGGATTTGATTTGAAAATGTGAAAAATTACATTCTACGCTGTGCATTGTACAAAGCACAAATAGGATACAGCAGAAGGCCAGGTTTCACGTGTTGAGTCGATGGTGGATGGTAGGGATCTTTGGCAATTTAAACTTTTCTCCACACTCCACACGTGTTTCCAAAGTTCACATCTTTGAAATTCCAAATATCACTAGTCAACATCATCATCATCGTCGTCGTCCATAACAACAACCACGTTCCTTCAAACCTTAAACCTCAATGTATAAAGTATAAAGTATAAATTCTAATTTTACTTTTATGCGTCAATACGACATACATGTGTCATGTGCAGATATACGAGAAATGTTAAACAGATTTTTGCTGCTTTTCAACATTGCGTATATGCACTTTGTACTTTGTACATGGTAGCTAAAACTGATGAGTTAACATTGAATATTGTATACAATCTCAATTTCACTCTATCACAACGATACGTTTCGCATAACATCTCATTTAATCCATAGCACATCCATTTTGCACTTCCGTTACGATTTACGAGCCATTAATATTCATTTCAACTTATATTTCAACTGATAAACTTTATAAGACCCAATTTAAAATTTAAAGGACGCACAACTTAAAAACTTGTAATTATTATGCGAGTTACTAAATTTCGGCCTCAATAAATTGACGCTAGATTGATATAGACTATAGATAGATAAATTACGAATTATAAGTGCATCGTAAATTCAAACAACATTCGTTTTGTACATTATATAACAAACACCAAATTCACACAAATACAGTAAATACACAAAGAATAAAATTAAAATGATCATACTACTGTGATTATACTTTACTGATCAACTACTATCTTTATAACATACAAGGTAAGAACAAAAATAACGAAAAGATAGCAGATTTCAACACACTATTCTACGCCAAATCCAATGAATCGAACGATAGTAAGATCAAGACCAGAAATATGATTTTAAAAATCGAATACTAAAACATGTACTTTAATAAGTAAGGATTACAAGAAATGACTGGCGGTAAATTATCGACAGGAGTTTATAATTTAGAATGTATTTTTTGTCATATTATTTATACAGATTTTCCTCTTGTTTGTAATAGCTTCTAGCTATCGAGTTGAGAGTAAAGAACAGATAAATAAATAAACGTAAGCCTAGGTGACTCTAGCCTCTACCATTATCTACCATAAAACACATGCATGAAAAGTGAAGGCGTAGTCAGTAGCTAGTAGTCAGTAGTCAGCGATTGCAAATTGCAAATGTGCACCTCCATGTGTAAAGGAGTCCAAAATTTTAACTGACTTTGCACAGAGCAATAGTAACCAAAATATTTTCGAGCTGTAATAAAAAATTTGACAACACTAAATGTCTTACATAGGCAATAGGCACACTTATGAATATACCTATAACCTATACCCTATACAATACACAATACCCACACATTGCATATTATTATTTTGTATGCTGTATGCTATCTTTCCTCCATCTTTCTTGACTATAGACTATAGACGTGCTGCCACACACATGATAATAAATGTAGTGGAAAACTTGGTATTCTAAATGAAGATTGGCTCGATTGGACTTTATGAAATGCTTGATTGAGAAACTATGTTATTATATTATGTATTGTATTTGTTCTATGTACTGCATGCACTCTGAAAATTTTGCGCATGTTACAAACAGATACACATGTACATGTATAATGTATATGCACAGGATGAATGCATATACATAAATTAACAATGTACAAACATAGTTTTTGCTTGTGTGTATCAATAACAATGAGTCGATTTGCTACTGCATTCTACAATATAAGTTAGTTACTAGTAAAAGAGCTACAACAAAGCTTACTCACGAACTGTATTACCCACTAATCGACTATTTCATTATTATTATTATTACATTCCTTAATCCAATTTACAATCTACGGAACATCAATACAAAATACAAACGCAAGCACTGTAGTCAAAATAAATTGTCAAAATAATTTACAGTTAAAGTATTGTTCAAACACGAATGCATTTTGTACGTTATATATATACTTTCGAAAAAAACTATTTACTATTTACTGATGACTGATGACACACAGTGGAATATTGGGAAAAGTCTAAGTTTTCCAACAGAACAATCTACTGATTTGTACAAAGGCACACAACACACTATTAAATATAAATATACACAATACACCATACATAACTCGGATTCGTCTTGTTTGTATTCGTATCTAAATACTTCCGTCACAAATGTAATTATACATCCAATAAATTTTATACTTTGTACATTGTTCGCTGTTCACCTAATGACGCTATTTTATACAGTCTCCATAAATGAGAGACTTGAGAATTGAGATAGAGGAAAACGAAGAGACCAATTTGCATTAAAAATTGAAGTAGTAATATAAATTTTTTTAGTCAGCAGTGGATTATGGAAAGTGTACAATGTACAACAATTCATATAATGAGATAATAAAATTAAAATAAGATAAAAAAACTTACTATTTTACTAGTTTCTACTCTCACGAGTCTTACGACTCATTCTGATTTACTCACTGACTTACTTATAAAATAATTTTCATACATGCATAATGGATAGAGTATAGATTATAGATTGTTGTTATTACACACATGTTATTAGCGCTTAGTGCTATCATCCTTTTTGCATTTGTAAAACTTGAAACTTGAAGCTGGCAATTGACATTTCAGTAAAAATGCCCTTAGCAAACACGTAGAGTAAAAATAAGTGAAAATGAATATTCCAGAATTTCACATGTGAATATGATGCGATCATTATAGCACATACACATAAACTACACTCTATACTCTAAACTGCAGTAGATTGTGTGTTATATAGTATGCCAAATCCCAGAGTATCACTAATATCAAGAATCAAGAGTCAAGAAGTGCAGTTTATCACAGTTATAGTTTTAATGCTGAATGTGAAATCAAAGTGAAACTTTCTCACGTATTGTATGAAAAGGTGAAAGAAACGTCCACAACTCAACTACCTACATCAGACATAATTCAAACTTTACTACTAAAAGTATAAAAAAAACAATAACAACAAAAAATTAATCCTCAAACAAATACTAAATGCTGTCAATACTGTGTCAATATGTAAAACCATGTTCCTAATCCAAAGCACATGCATGTGCATTGTACATTCATAACTGTAAAAAATCTACACAAGTCAAGCGAGAAAAAAATGGAAAGAAAAAATACACGATATTATATGAATATTTCATAAAATGATGATGATTCATAAAAACTCTTCATTCCTCATTTGATGATGCTCCTGAGAAATTTTAAACTCGCACGTTTTTAAACTCAAAATAAGCATAAATAATAAACGACTCTGTATACTGTGTACATTACTGTTTAAAAATTTTAAATCTAGAGACAGAGACAAGAGACAAGTGATATCATATCTATTTTGTGATAACTATGTTCTAGTTTTTCCACTAAGCTTTATTATCTTTATTATTTAACATAGATGTTCAACTTTTGTCGAGAAATATGAAATGAACTTACTGTATTCTCCTGTACTGTACTGTCTTGATTGTAGTAGTAAATGTGATACTTTACAAAGGAAACCTCACTAGAACGCAGATATGTATAATATTGTATATATTTAATATTTATACTCAAGACTTAAGACTCAAGTCAACTATAAAAGATTAAACAATGTATTTACACTATGCACAACTCTGTTTGAAAAATGCACTTGATAAGCAGCAAAATGTTAGCTTGTCTATTGTCTATTTCTTTACACACAATTTAAAATTCACCACGTGAGTACGGCGTTTCTGTTTTGTATAGACAGACGATACTTGTTTTCTTTCCGTTTCAGCGTCCATAAGAAGACTGTCATGTAATATGTTGAATAATAATTTGAACTCTACAGTGGGCCTTATACAACTTACGATATCCCCTCCACAGCTTTAAAGTATGAGTCGATTCGAATTCGAGTCGAGTCAAGTCAAGGGGGTAAGAATTGAATTGAATCAGCATATCAACTTACTTTTGTCTGTATAACTATATATATATGTGAACTGTATAGATGAAACATAATGCAAACACTGTATTTGGTATAGTGAACACAATTCCAAGAGACGATACATATACACATCTGTGTATATGTATTATGTGTATGATGTACGACACCGAATTTTATCCATAATCCATCTACAATGTACATTGTACATGCATTAAAAATATCATATAAAACTCTTATGAATATCATGGAAATCTCTATTATCTGTATTATTGCTACTATTATTAATATAAAACATGCAAAATTAAACACTAGGTGAATGTATAATGCTCTGTGCTGTGTACATTATTCTAATATTACTCATACACTCATAAAAGTTGATTCGTTTGACAAGAATTTCAATTCGACAAGCTAAAACCACAAATCCTTTTATCTCACAGCTCTCAGGTGTGTTAATCTATACCTAGTATCTCTAGGATCTACGATGTAGTGTATAGTGTCTAGTGATGCATTAATATGATGCAAAAACTTACAATAGCTCCTAGCTCATCACTCCCCATGAAAAGGGCATCAAGCTCCTCTTTTTTCGGGTGTGATTGCATATAATATACATTGTACATGTGCCTGTTGGTATAGTGGCAATAAAGAAAAGCGTACATAATACATAAAAGATTCTGGAGATGAACAAGAGAGACCTTGAAATCCCAGCATCAATAGTTACAACTTGTACCTCCAAAAGTTGTGACTAAAATACAAACGAACAAATCATCTTTTTTTATATTTCGTGGCAATATGCACACTGCACACACTATAATCACCATCATCATCATTATCGTGATTCCACAACGCGGCAATCGTACAGAACACAGAACGTATTATGATGGGGATAAATTGTCTCCCTGTTTCTATACATCGATAGATAGAGTGGCAGATTTCAACTGGAGAGAAATGAAAATGATGGTATAGAATAAATTAGCATTTCAAATGTCATACCATCGGAGAATCCTACATGCACAATGTCAAATAATTGTAAAATGTAGTCAAACATCATTAAATAATATTCATAATCCATAATAATATTGGAAAACCAAGAACCAAGAACGCACCACAAAGGTATAGAAGACACTTAGAAACAATACTCTGCTTCGCATCGTAAAAAGGAAGACAAAGACTTCCAGAAGTGATAAACAGTAAAAACTAGGAATGACAAATTGTTAACTAAATCCGATAGACTACAACTTGGGAGAAGAGCCAATAAATTTAAGTTTCAAGTGTTATCTATTATCTATTGACTACAGTACATGGATTTACGCACAAAATTCTACATGATAGATACTCACGCGGCGGTAAAAAAATTACTCATAATGTGATACGCATAATGCGTAGTGCGTCGTAATTGCAAATCCCTTTGTGTTTGCATACAGTACATCATATTACATTATATATTATTGCATTACACTTCTGAGTGCGTGACCTATGTGCGTGAGTGTACATGTGTAAAGAATGTATCAACTGTACACATAAGGAAGCTTATGCTGAATACTGGTAAACACCAACTACATTCACGAACCATACCTAGATACTAGACACTTGACTAAATGAAACACCATGGTAGTTTTCTGGCAATATCACAAACTGAATATTTTCTGCATCTAATACTTTATGTCGTTACATGAATTGAGTATATAGACACAAAGAGAGAAATGAAAATAGACGAGAATCCTATGTATATACAGATTTTATCATGCTCTATCCTCATGTGCATGTATACATACTCAATACTCATATGATGTATGCATGCATGCATGCAAATGCAGAATGCAGTATAAAAGAGTTTAGAATTGAGACTGTATATAAAATATAAGTAACATATGTGTGTAGTGTGTACCATTTTATGTTGGTTGTCATTCTCAATTCAATGACCCGTCTGCGCCTCCCTCTTAGTCAGTTCAATTCCCTGTGATATGCGTCTTAGTTCTTAGCTTCAAGAACCAAGAATCAAGAAGCAGAGCCCCACTGTTCAAACACACGTGTTTTGCAAATATGAATCAGGTACTGATAATCTGCATCTCGCTGGAAATCTGTAATTTGGTACAAAATCCAAAAACAGGAAACAAAATTCTATTAGTTTGGATTATGTTTTTTAAGTAAAAGGGATATGAACCCTTTCAACATCATTATGTACATATATCATTTAAAACATACATACATTATACATCCAGCAAAATAGTAGGTAGCAAAAGCATCATGACCCTACTCATGGCGATTTACATCTACGCAAAAATTGAAGCTAAAATTAATCTTGGTTTTGTTATTCTTCCAAGTTTCATACCATACGACAAATTGTGTATTATTCCATCAAGACTGATTGTACTTTTTGCCACGATCATTTAAGGCTTAGAGTTTAGAGTTAAAAAACTTATTTGCCATTTATCAAGGCAATTTTCCTTGTACACTGTGCACAATGCACAATCAATTTTTTACAAATTGTTGCGTATATTGAAGCTGCAGCAACACATCTACTGACAGTTTGAACATTTGAAGAAAAAAAATACGCAACAATTTTCCTTCCTTTAGAAAGAAAATGACTTGAGCTTTTGGCAGCTTTTCTATCTAGATTTTTAAAAGTCTAGCTAATTTTTTAGTTTTTTCCGCCGTGAAGTTAAAAATATTCAAGAAAACCATATCCCGATCTGATACAGGTTTATTCACTGAGAATGCAAAAAAGCAAGCTTGTGAAATATTTTACATTTCTTTGAATACAATCTACAGCATTTTTTGCTCCACTTTTTTAAATAGCACAGGCTGATAAACTTTTATTACTTGTTATTTCATGACGATTAAACCAAAACTATAGAAAAGATTGTATTACATGTTATTATTATTAATCCGAAACGAAGCAAGTCCATCTATCCCAATTTCCTTGTTGAACATCAGGTACAAAACGTACAGAAATTGGACGTGGCTAGTAAAATAAATTTTTAAATAATAGTAAATGCTTTAGTTTAAGAATGATTTTTTTCGAAATGGACAGCTCAAATAAAAAGTGAAAAGGAAGTACATCAAAAGCTATGTAAACTCACATGAACTCTAGAATAATAGAATAAACACATGCATAGAATAAGTTTGAAGCATGTTTTGTTTCCTACATCAATAAGGAAAAATAGTATTAAAACAAATGAAAACTATCTCCTGAGTACAAATAATAAAAAATAGATAATGCGTAATTTTTCACATTGCTATAAATGTTTTCAACAAGGAAAACCGCGAGCAAATACATACATAATGTGAGGTTAGAGTTTACATTATGTACAATCGAAATTCATAACAAATAACAAACTAGCTAAACCTACCACTTGTTTCCAAGTTCCAAATTCGAAATATTTACAATTCATCACAGACCGTTATAAGTTTTGGTCCTTCAATTAGAATCTTTGGTAAATTTGTGTATTTTATTACGTCGGACAACTTCCGGTCTTAAAGCCTCGCCGGCTGTGAACTGCACATCTTAGCCAAAAACACAAATTGCGTTGTTTTCTGGTCTAAATTAATCGAAGAGTAAGAGATACGAGTCTTTGTAAGTTTTGACAGTTGGTCAGACTAAGGTTACTACTTTTACTTAGTAAAGTTTCATTCACTTTATTGTAATTAGTGATTGAGACTAAAATGTGGACATTAATAACAAATAATGAGCAGACAAAAGCAGACACAGAGAGAAAGAGAAACAAACAAATAACAAATAGGAACTAAAATTACCAGGTACATTCAAATTGAAATTTATTCGTACAGGTAATTATTCTTTCACGCTTTATGAGTTTCTTTTGAATGAAATAACAGGCGTCTATTGTTGTACATTGTACGTGCTTGAAATGAAATGAAATTAGTTTCACTAGACAGTAGACAGTAGACTATAACGATACAAGTTCATTACACTTTATCTACTGGTGTGCGGTATGAACTGTATGAAGAACATCCACGGTACAGGACTTCATAATAGTAATTCGCCAAATATAATTGATGATGATGGCAACGAACGGACTTTTGCCAACTTCCAAGACCCACTCTCTACTCTACTCTTACACCTTACACCAATGCACCATGCATTATCTGTTTGGTGTTTGGTATTTGCACTCAACATTATTTATCTTTTTCCTAAACAGTACGGCAAACAAATTTACCAAATGTACAGTGTACAATGTACACTTTGTATCTAATAAAAGGAGAATGTATTAAAGAAACATCTTATCTGCCGATTGGCATTCGATACAAATACAGCTTGTTCAACGTTCAACGAACCGAACAATACACTCAAAAGACTCATCACTTTCGTCTTCAATTCAAAGTTTCAATGTCAAGATAACACCATAACTGATGAAATCTAAGGATGAGAAAGCATTCAAAGAGTTGCTTTCCTTTCACAATGAAACTACTCCAGTTTCCCCATTTTTCATAGTTTTATCAATACTTCCGATATTTAGAGTTAACAATGGGATACATTCAATATTCAAGAGATGCACACTGATAATTTTGTATAATATATATGTTTCATCTTTTGAAAACCTACAAACTCGAATTCGAATTTCTATCTGTCTTCTAACTTCTCTATCAATCGATATCAATATAGGTGCAGTTTTTATCAAGTGTCAAACGTCAAAGCTACCGACACAATTTTTTCTTCAATGGTACAAACGAATATTATAATAATGCAATCACATCAATGGATGATGAACCCTTTATTTTAACTGTGATTAAAACTGGAAGTGTTTTCAATACTAATGTTCTGAAATATCAAGTTTAGGGAATTTACTTTTCTGGACAACTTTTCCCCGTTGGAATGGTGAATGGGGAAATGCACAGTATTAGAGTACTCTAGCAGCGTATTTAGATACTTTTATGAGTGCAAAATTTAGTTTCCTGTTGACTCGAAAATAGCAATTTTACATTTTTGCTTTCATCTTTGTGTGTCATTTCCTAAAAAAAACATTATTGACTATACTTTACATTACAGAATATAGAATAGACAAATGCTAATAAAGTTATACATATATGCGGAACGGACTAAGGTTCGAGAGAAAATGTCATTTCCCTTCCTCGTTGCATAAACAAGCGTGGAGTGTTCAGCATTGATTGAATTTTTTTCCAGGAATTTATATTATCATTTTGCGTTCTAAAACGTATGTTTGATTGCTTTATTCCATGGAAACGTCGTTCCCTCTCAAAATGAGACGCCAAATATGAAATAATGATGAATCATGCTCTACTGTCAACATCCAAATAATCTGCTATATTCATAAAAGTTGAAAGTGAAGGTTTCCAAATAAATCGGCGACATAGATGATTACCACATGCTGGTTGTTATAAATTTAACTTTAGCCATCAACAAAATTTATAATCATAATAATTATAATTAGTGCTAAAAATCAAGGCCAAATAATTTGGCACGAGGTGCATCGTACCGTAAATGATTTGTCACAAGTCATAAGTGACAATACTACTTTAATATGCAATAAATAGAGGACTGACATTCAACATTCCACATAGAATTAGCCGAACAGTATAAATAAGCAAATAAGCGTAGTTTACTTTACTTGTATTTCATTTCCTACTTTGAAATTTAAACTACTAAAAACTACAAACCACGTTCTCGGTACCCTGGAAGAAAAATTCTACAATTCTATGTACAACATGAGTCAGTATGAATTGTCTGCACACAGGAGGAAAAGAAAAGTAAATAATATTTTACAAAGGCAATCGAACATAGAGCAAGAGACTGCTCGATATTCGATATTGAAAAGGGAAAAGTAGCGTTACTTTACGATTCACCATACAAAAGAAAAGAAAAACTACAAAAGTAAGTATTAAGTAAAATGAAGAATGGACGGGAAATTCTAGAATTCTCAACAAAGAATTTTTTTAGCAATCCTACAGACTCAAGTTGAAGATCAACAGAAAGAACTTAAGCCCGCAGGAGGGCCAATAATATTGCTACGTGCCTTTTACCTATACAACATTATATTATATTATTATGTACATTTTCTATTCGTCTTTGAACATTATGTTTGCGGGTGAAAGTTTATACGGCCAATATCATACTATTCGCATTCTTAATTTCGCCGGTTTGCTGGAAAATTCTTTCTTCATGGGCCACTTTTTACCAAATATCAAGTGCACTAATGATATGGTTTGGGAAAGCGCCAACTATTTTGATAAAAGTTTTCTCCCACAATTTGAAATTGCATTATATTGATCTGATTTGCCGTACTAGATGTTAACATTTTCAATATTTCGAATATAATAATACTTTGTACTAGTTTTTTCGTAAATAACTGCATGGTATATATGTGTTTTTATGTAATTGTCAATAGTCTGCTGGTATGTACCTTTTTTTATTTGAAGAAGAAGTTCAATAAGTGAAGTTCTTAGAAAATTTCCAACAAAGGAAGACCCATCCAGAATTTAAAACCATTCAATTGTTAGAGTTTTACTTGGTAGCGTTTTACGTTAGACTTTTTTTATTATACAATATGAGATTTAATTGGAAAATCTGAAAAAATAAAAAAAGGACAGAGTAATGGTTAGAGAATTAAAGCCACAAGGAGAATAAAAACCAAAATCTTACATACATGTGAAAGTTTTCAAAAGGTTTTATTCGTTAACATTTAACTCGATTGTTCACTTTGATTACAAAACAAGATGAATTTTCGCCCTTGGAATACGTACAAACATACAAACATGCACTCATTCTCAAGTAAAATACTTTCTTGTAAGAATCAAAATTTATTACATTTTTTCAGCACTCTTAGGTTTTCTACGGTGAATGGTGACGGTTTTAAATGTTAGATTTTTTTCTTATTCGACTCCTTTCTTTTCCATTCTACTTTATCGAATCAAAGAGCAAGTTCGCAGGAAATTTTCAAAGGTCTGAACTAAATATATTATACTACGTTGGAGCTAGTGTACATTGTACATGAGACATGGTAGACAATAAACACTACTCGCTTTGTAAGTGGGTTACAAAGAAATATCCCTTTTTCTTTTTATTCCTCAAGCAAACTCTAGCGTCACTATAAGTACAAACAAGAAGGAAAGAACGATAGAAAGGTTCGTTTTCTTCATATAAAAGACTGAAATATTAGTCATCAAAAAGTAGGTGTATTTTGGATATGAAAACTCTCCGAATCCTACGCATCGAAATCACAGAACTTGTAGATTTGTATCATTTAACTCATATTGTAATTGTGTATTAATTTGTATGATATCTTGCTAATTTAATACGTTAGGGTACCAACGACTTTTGAATTTTGAATCGCACATTTTGTGAAAACATACATAGTACTACACTGTTACACCATTTGAAAAGTTGAAAATTTGAAAGTTTGGAGCCACCAAGAGCCCAGACATCAACTCTTATACCCATTACAATGAAGATTCCCATTTTATTTGCTGTTCTTAGCTGATATTATTAGCTAATCGCCCACGTAACTTAAATACTTTCACCGCTCAGTAAGCCTATGTTTGCTTATAATGAAACCAGAAACCAGACAAATGAAACCCACATTTGTTTTCATGAGTTTTCAAATAGTGTTGCAGTTCTAATTTCTCTTTCATTCACATTTCTATTTTACAGCTGTTTCAAGTTCAAATTTAGATTTTTCACACAATTTGCATAGAGCTACACTTTTTTCATTGTTTTTGACCTACTTTTTAGTTTTTAGTATGCCTGTCTTCAAAAGCAGGAGAGTATTCAAATAAATAGGCTACAAATACGAGCTATGGCATTACAATGATTAATCAACACGTGTATCATCTGTATTTTGAAGTAATATTTACAAAAAACATTTGTAATCTACATTTAGTTCAAATTGTAGTTATCTTTAATTTATCCCAAATTCTAGCTATTTCATTTAGCCCGAATAATAGCTATTTCACAGCTAGAGTAGAAATGAAGCTAGATCCCGAAATACCACATGACGTCACAGGATTTTTTACAATATAGATAGATAAACTGGTGTGATACTGTAGAAGTGCATGGGAGTACCTATCATGGTTAAGCACTAAGCACTCAAGCCAAGACATGATACTGTAGTGAGTGGATAGTCTAGGAAGATGAAAATCTGCTACGAGTACATTTTAATTATGAGAGATGACAAAAGATGCATACTAACGATAAGAGATGAGGCATAAGAGACGACAATGAAGATGAGAGTACTTGCTCTGTTGATTGCTGGAGTTTGGAGTTGTTCATTAAAATATGAAATGTTCCAAATGGAAATGCTCTGTGAGCACACACACTCCATACACCATACACCATTATTACGTATAATGTAGAAGTACTTCTTAGGATTCGGTACTCACAAAGTCAGTAATGTTCGAAATGAAATATCATCGTATATTATAAAAATATCATGACTATGGATCTGCATGACTATTAAAATTCAAATTCTAAGTGTACACGAGAGTCAAGTTGCAAACATGTGCTTTGATAAATTGACACAAACTACCCGACATATTGCACATCTTTCCCAACATTACATAGTTTCTCTCTCGCTTCTTACACTCTACTCTACTCTCAACGAATAAATTTCTCTTCATATTCTCCCCATTTCATTTTCACTTTGTACCTTTGTCGACCGTGAAGACTTTCCTTCGCGTTATCATACTGCAATCTAGTCCGTATATATGTTATAAATACCCAGAAATATACGTAGATGTATGTACAATGTACACCTCGTGCCTCGAGGGAGAGAAGAAAAAATAATACATTTGAAATAATGCCCTTCTGGTGCTTCGAGATGGAAAAAATTGTAGTAACTTAAGACACATTTTTCGATCATACCAGACAACGAAAAGAGAGAAAGGAAAAGACACTAAGATTCCTCTCTATGTACTCTGTACCAAGTTGAAAGGTATATCCAAATATGGTTTCTTTTCTCGTTTCTATAACTACTTTGACTCGAGAGGAAAAGCAGAAGCAGAAACAGAAGCGTAGTGACAAAATAATGAAGGCGTTGTTAGGAAACTCTCTCTTTCTCGTTCTTTCTCCATCTATCTATGTATCTTTCTCTCATTCTCATTTTCCTCCGCTAGACACCTAGTAGTTTTGCAACGAGGAAACGAAACCGCTGGAGAAAATTATGCAGGGCACAGAACTGTCAGTAACACGGTTCGAAGAGATAAAACGCACCAGGAGCAGCAGAATCCTCGTGCTTTCACTTTCTCTTTCTCTCTGTTTTCCTTTCATCTCCCTTCTCATCCATTCACACACTCTAAAGTCTAATGTTCTATGTGATTCATTGTGAATCTTGCAAAAAAGTGCTAGTGAAGCACAAAAAAAGTCCTCTTTTCATTCATATTTAAGTGGAACTGAATGTAGTGACGAACAGAGACTCTCGTAGCTACACTAATCCTATGCATGATATGATTTGTACTTTTTACATTGTGCATACTACCCCCTTCATCCTACTCACAGGCTCTTTTCTTCTATACTTCTCTGATGCTTCTACACTCGCTTTTCTTTTAAATACTTTTCAACGACCTCATGAAATCAACTTGAAAACCTTTGCCCGTTTTATTTTATTCCAAAGTTTCTCGTGGTTCTCGTGGTTCTCGTGGTAGTGAATATATAATGAGGGAGAAAAGTAACATGACATGGATGTATAAATGATAAGAAAGGAAATGATTCTCTGATTTAATCACCAAATGAGCTGGTTTGTTACATATAATAAGTTATAATACCTACATTAAAAATACAAGTGTCGCATGTCCTATAATTCATTCTTTTTCTATAAATTTATATACTATTATATGCATGTATAATTCAAATTTGTGTGTAAATGTTTTAGAGTAGATTTACAATATTAAGTCAGGAGGTGCAAAAAATGGAGTAACCAATAAAACAGGACAAATATAAACGTAGTTTTAATATTACTTTCTTTACGCATATCTTGGACAATAAAAAGATAGAATGACAAATGAAACCATTTTTTTGGGTACTGTACAAAATGTACAATTTGCAATGCACAATACGTCGATATAAACTTGTAACAAAAAAAGTAAACAACCAAGGATGGCTAAAGCATTAATGGATTTCCAATTCCAAATCTCCTCATATTTTCATCTATATTCATATACAGCAAAATATATGATGAAGTCTCGGTCGAGTAGTTTGACAATGAAAGAACAATAGAAAGAAGATTACCAAACAAAAATAGCATTTCGATTTTCATTAGCAATCTTTTACATAGCATAATATAGTACCTTCTAAAAATCTCATAAATCATGGTGTTTGGAGTAATGAAGGAGCAACGCTTCATATTTCATATGACATATTGAAAAATGGAAATGTAATACACTTTTTTCCCATAAATATAATGCAGAGAGAATAAATTTGGAATAACGTTACAAAACGAATCCAAATCTTATTTATAATACATAGAACATGGAACGGATTCGCTTTGTAACATAAACTCTCGAAAGGCATAAATATTGTGATTTCGTAAGTTTCATGTCATATTTTTAAGCAGACTTGAATAACCAAAAAAGTTTTATGACACCTATCTATTGTTTATTTCAACGAGCTGTGTTGTATAATAAACAATAGTAACATACTGTATGTATTGTGTATAGTGTATAATAAATTTAAAGTATAAAGTACACATTTTACATATAGTATAATATATAATATGAATGGATAATGGAGATAGTAGTGTGAGTAAATACGAGAGCACATTTTGTATAACTTGACTTTTGTGATTTATACAGCATATAGCCCAAAGATCGAATGTATAGAATACAGAAGTTGTTTTGTACTTTATAACACTTTATAGGTTCATATATTAAGCAAAGCTCTTAGTTTGTTTCTGTCAAATAGAAAACGTCCGTCAAGTCTCTCTGTGTGAGTGTGTGCAGAGAAACTGAGTCAAGTTAAGTCAAACTGTACTCTTCAGGAACCCCTCCATTACAGGAATGGATGCGAAACACATTATTTTATGCCCATAGAAGTGTACAAAGTTTGGCTGTCCCCAGAGATAGTCTTACCTCAACACAACATGTTCAACATACCACCATGGCAATTATTCATTTTGCAGTTTGTTCTTAGACAGATGCTTTCAACTTTCAACATAATACACTCATCTAACATCCCATGCCATGGCATCCTACTACTCCGTACCAAAGTCTGTAGTCCGTAGTGCATGACAAAATGACGACAATTCAAATAAGAACAACTTTGATACCTCAACAAAATCCCTGTATAACTTCAACCAACTGAACAAGAACAGCAGGAATACTACCGAGTTACTCCATATTATAAGTAATGAAATTTTCAGCAACATATTATAAATTATAAACGATTGAACCAAATACTTGCTACATACAATTGTTGTTTCAAAACCAGTACTAACAATATCCAACAGATTTTTGCTGCCACTCATATAAAAAAACTTTTTAGGAAGTTTTGAAAGTTAGTAGATTAGTAACTTGTTCAGTTTAAATTTTAAAGTTTTAAAACTTAAAACCTCTTTGAGGGTAGGATAGGTTCAAAGTTCACACAACTTTAATTTTCTAATTCTCCGCTTTTTTAATTTTCCTCTGTACAAAATTAATACAAGTAGTTATTTATTGTTCTTTCTGCAGTTTCAAAGGAATTAAAGTCTACCGCATCACTGCTAACTTGCATGTACACACGAGCGTGGAGATACAAGAACAGACACCAGTGATGCACGTGCATTTTATTTGTATATTTTTCAAACGAAACTTGGCACTCGAGCTTCTTCTAAGATCAGTCTCTGGCTTTGGAAAGTTTCATTAAACATGATATACAGTACTAATACAAAATACTTTAGCTATATTAAACTTGCGATTCGGAGAAACGTCATTTTAGAATAGCCCTATCCTGTCTCATAATATTACCTACTTATACATGCATTGTGCACGTGCAATATTTTTATATTATACAGGGAAGCTTGAGGCAAACATTTCCATTCACTTTGACGACTTTTAAAAATACAGGCATGTAGATTACAAAAGCACTCCCGTCAGGGTAATTTGACTTTTGAATTATACCGGGAACTCGGAATTTCTTAGAATATTACAACTAAAATAGATGAAAACTTTTGCCTCATGTTCCACTAACTTTTTCTCGACAAAGTGACATCATCTTCATTTTACTCAACACTCAACCCAGAGAGCATAAAAAAAATTATTGTCTGTGTATTATGTACTTATGAGCTGTCATTTCAAAGAACGACGTATCAGCAATCACTACTATTCACTACAACATTGTGATCTTTTTGTTTTCACAAGAAACTAAATCCATCTGCAAAACTATGTTTGCTAGACTTGTTGGAGTTTTTCTAGACTTTTCTGTGTACTTGGTACACCAAGTCATTGATACTTTTTAATACCTATATGTTTGAGCACAACGTAGAAAGTAAAAGCAGTATGCACCATGCACACAATTTGCATTTTATTATTGTTAAAAATGACGTAACCCCTTCTTCACGTTTCAAAGGCATGTTCAAAAACGCTGCTGCACTGCAAACAAGAACATACACATTACACATGCACAAGGACAGGAATAATGAAACCATGATCTAACCATTAACTAGAACTATAAATACTTTAAAACTATACATCTCAAAAAGAGCTTTTCTTTCATAAAAGTAAAAGACATACAGCAACAACCACAACACTACTTTTTAAAGAAGTAAAAAATATAAATGTCAACGAATACTTGCAAAAATTTCTTTTGTTTTAGGATATGGACATTTGGACCTTTTCAACTGTTATTACAGATATTTGTTTACAACGATACAAATTTTATGGGACGAAAGGTTTCTAGAAATATTTTTAAATAGACCAGTTTGTCCATGTTTTTCTGTTTATTTAGGATTCAAATGATCATCAAGGGATCACATGAGAAGAACGTGTTCCAATATCAGAATTTTTTTACTTCAAAGTAAAGTCAGTAAATAAAAAGTCCGTGTACCTTTAGCTCATTGTATTTGTTGCATTATTTTCTAGGCATCTTCAGCTTCAATGTAAATCTTTCAAACACTTGACACACCTCTAGCTAAACAAATCTGCAAACAAAAATACACTGAAGAATTGCATAATTGATTGAAAATTGTTTTTTTCACAGTGACAAAGACAAAGAATAAAAAACATGTTATTTTTTGTCTACCATTTTAGAAGATAACACATACTTAGAGCGTATTAATACGAATTATATTAGAATATTGACATTTGCCTTTGGACCTCCTTCAACTCAAACTTTGAAGTCTTGTCTTTGGAACAACATATGAATAATCAGAGAGGCAGAAAGATAATACAAAGAAAATAAATACACAACCACGCAGATATGAAGTTCCAACCATAAAGTATAAGAATACATACAAACTGTGAACTGTTTATGGAAGACCTATCACACTGTTACACCTATTACAATATACACATTACAGATGCTCATGAACGCCTGTATTTGGACAAAGTACAAGTTCAAAGTCAGACGCTCATAAGCTCAAGTCATAAACTATTATTATATTCATAAACGCCTTTGTATACTTTACTTTTGAAGGGGAATGATGAGTAACTAGCAGCTAGCAACAAATCAAAGACAAACTGCATCTCAAATGTCCATGATAAAAAATGATGGAGTGAATGATTCCATCCATCTTCATTATTATAATTCGTGCATAGTTGCAGAAAAAACCAATATTATGGAAGATTCCTGAATATGTGAATTTTTTACCACAAAAACTTAAGAGTTCGAGGTATGAATTAGTTGTTAGTTATGATTTCTTCCACATAAAAATCAAGACAAATATTAAAAGTTTACACAGTCCTTGTGTGTGCAGCACATTTTGGGAAAAAAATATATCTCACGCGCATAAAATTTGGGGACCTCTTAGTACGTAATTTAACATGTTAAAAGTTACATAAACTTTGGAGTAATGATAATTATAATAATAATAATAGTTATTATTATTATTAGCAAAGGGTTAATTATTCAATTTGTACAAGTTTTAGTTTTAACAAAAATAACTCTCAACCAGGACACGATAAATTGTTTCTTTATTAAAAAGTCGGAAGATAATAAATCCTAATACCTTCCATTTAACAGAGCAGAGGAAGTAAGAAACTATCTACTCTAATAGTTGTGGCTTTCTATGTCTATACGGACACTGATGTACAGGTCGATTGGGTTGGCCGATTGACTTGAAATTTGAAATATAAGCTTTTCAGGGGTCAAGTAAGCGGTGACATTTATAAAAACTGAACTTTGACCCCTTGAAGATCCCCCAGGGGGAATTGGTCTTTTTTGCCTTTGAAAATGTCATTTGTTTTTTCGTATCATATGGTTTCCGCGAGTTACAAAATTAATGTAAACAATGAGAGAACTATAATTCCTTGACGGAAATGTTGTTTACATAAAATCAACACTCTGTTACCAAGTAATTAGAACCATAGAAACCGAAACTGAAGTACATTTTACATGTAGCACAAATATTCGATTTTCATTCTGTTAGATACTATAAAGACCCTTGATTAATTTTGTTTGTTTTGTAAAACATTCTTCTTAAAATGCACGGGCTAATAGACAAAATTCAGGGGTAGGCGGGACTCAAGAGCTTTGAATGGAAATCTATCGTCTTATAAATCACGGGGTTTGGGGAAGGAGACGATCAAACATAAAGGTCAAAAAGTGGGCAAACTGAGGATTTTTCGGATCAGTTCAGTACAAAAAGGACGAAAGGTATGCAAGGGCTCCAAAATGTCAAGTCAATCCGTTGACCTTTAAAAAATTGGATTTTCGTTCTAAAGTTCAACCAAATCCCAATTTTGTTGTGGCCTGAGGCCACACGGGTTTTCACTTGTCAATATAATAGTTGTGGCTTTCGGTTGCTATATGTTCACCGACCCACAGGTCGAACGGCTTAACCGATTGAC
>JAQGBH010000429.1:0-52056 GCA_034698265.1 Sminthurinus aureus | reverse complement strand
CGCGCGTTCAAGAAAATCAGATTCCTGCTTCAAGCAGAATGTGAATGGCCTTACTGATAAGAAATAGGCAAAGATCAAGAATCAAAAATCAAAACTTTATATTTCAGCCGTTAGCGTAGAACTTAGAATATAGAACGCTTGTAACATGCAAATTGTAGTTTGTAGTTAAACCAAGTAAAATGGTCATTGCAGTGAATTTAAATGAAGCTTAAGTCCAATGCAATGCAATCCAATTCATTTTGCAGTCAGATTCTCTTCAACGTATTGTAGATAGAAAAAACCTTTGTAAGTAGTAGATAGTAGGCATACATACATTTTACATGTATTGTGATGAATGATATGAATTTGTTGTAATTGATATTTCATCGTTGTAATAATAATGCCCATTGCCCATTCCCTCATTCATTACACGTATACATAACTATAACAATAAATTTTATATGAGTTAGAGAACAAGTTTGATTCATCATAAAGATTTAACATTCCACCAAGTCAAGTCAAGGCAAGACAAGATTCAAGATGAAGAGTCACAATGAAGATACACAAATCTAACAGACACCATCGCATGCATGTGTACATATGTATGTGATTTGCCGACAAGGGAAAAGAGATAAACAACAAATGACAGTCATCAGCCTGCTAAAAAAATGAAAGGAAAAGAAAGGAACAGTTCAAAACGATGGTTGACGTCACATAAGTAAGTAAAAGTGATGTTCCTGCATTCTCACAAAAATTCAAATCCAATCTTGCTGTCGACTCTGTACTCTGTACTCTGTACAGAGTCTGTACTCAAGACAAAAGGCAAAAGACGGAAGACGGATAGAAATGTAAAATAGGTCAAGAGTCAAGAGCATAATATTTTTACCAATAAAAAAACTGACATAATTTGTACCTTGAATTTTGAATGGTATTAGTTATAATTGTGTATACGCAAATTTTGAAAATTTTTCAAAAAAACCAAAATTGAATCTATTTCCACTATTTTCTCTACGTTTATATTCACCATAAAAAAATATGTGTGATGTTTGATATTTGGTAATCTTAAAAAGGCTAAAACTTTTCCGTCCATGTTATAGATAAGATAATTCTATATGCTGTATTCCATTTGATGACAACTTTTATTGTGAATTGTTATAGAACTTTTAACCATATACAAATTGATTTAATGCCAAATGCAAAGTTCAATGGTTTGTGATTTGTAGCTTGTAGTTAGTTAGTTTTCTCACTTGTTGTTTGGTGTTGTTTTACTGAGTGAGTTTTTAACTACATCTCGTTCCGTAAATAGTCAATACTCAATGCTCAATACTTGTGAACGAATCTCAAGTCAAAAATAATTCTACTCAAGGTTGAAGGTTGACTTCTATCAACTATCAACAATAGTTGTTTTGCTATCGTTTGTGCTGAAAAATGAAAGTAAAAGTTGTGAAAAAAATGCAAACACAATATTATTATGATATGCATTGAAATCTTGTTTTAAAAATATCTTTACTCTTTTCACTGCTTACGGATTAGTGACAAAAATAGAAAGTGATCCGCTTTGTTTTTATGTGCCTTCAAGCTGGTTTACTATTTACAACACAATTGAGAATTGAGATACAAGAAAACAAGTATTTAGCATCGATTTGCAAATAGCAAATATTGCATTTTACTGCACTTTGGATTATGCATGTATATTATTATTGTACACATGAAATGCAGTGTATGAAAATCTTTTCCTGTATCTTAATTCTCAATACTCGATAGTTATTATTCATTATTCAACCTATTTTGACTTTTGACTTTTGACTCTGTCAGCTTTTCAGTTTGTACAAACCAGATTTATAATATATAATGCCAAATGTCAACAAACATGAATGGGACAGTAAATAAGAAAACTGTTTCTTTTGCTACAAGTTTCCTACTGTTTTGTAGAAAAAATTTAAACATCAATTTTCTCCTGTGTTCTTGAGATTTGAGATTTGAGGTGTTAAAAATTTCATCATTCATTAATTTCACTTTAAATATTGTGATGAGTAATGAGGTGATGACGAAGGGTGACATGACACTTTTATGCAAGGAAAATCATTTCAGTTTTTTCTGGTTTATTCCGGATTCGAGATAATCTTCAGCTCTTGCATCAGACTCCAAAATCCAGATTCTAGATTCTAGATTCTAGATTCCATCATTTAGCCATAGCCCAAAACAGATACAAGTCTATTCACAATTCCCATGTGCATGTGTTTTGATCATTAATTATTGTGTCTCTTTCTGGATTTCGGATTCGGGTTTTGGATTTCACTGGGACAAAAAAATGAGACAATGGAAAAGGATGTTTAGGCGTTCTTCTGAGGAGAGATAAAGAGAGCACAAGGACGACAGAGGAGTGAAAAGTTCCAAGTTCTAAACTGGAAACTGGATGAGTAGAAAAGGCTTAGTTCGAGATTTGAAATTGGAAAGCTGCTGGTTGTTGGTTCTGGGAAAATCTGAGAATTTTGGTAATGCTTCAAGGTTCAAGATTACTATATATTTACTATATATTTAATATGATTCTCAATGAGAATTTCTCATACAAACACAAACACAAATGCAAATGCAAGTAAATGCACAATGCCCATGAGTACGTTTTCGTAATACGTAATAAGTATAAAGAGTACAGATGAATACAATAAGGAATGAGAAAATCCAGGAACTTATTGAAGGAGAAAATATAGGCCAAAATCAAATCTAGAGTTTCTCTCATTATCGATCCATTTTTCAGGGATAGAAAAGAAATAGAAAAGGCGGAGTCCTTCAATTGATTGATGACCTGAAATTACTTTTTCCAACTGCTTCCATAATCATTTCAGCTCATTTTTTTTCTTTTTCCCCTTTTCCACATCGTCCATACTCCATGCTCTGTGCTCCATGCACTTCACATTTACTGCATTTCCATTTCTATTTTTCCAACTTCCGATTGGATATTGAATGGTGGATTTATACTTGTTTTTTGTATTTCATAACGTTATTTCTGATTTCATTTGAACTTGAGATTTGAGATTTGATTTTTTACATTGAGACAAATACAAAATATAAAAAAACTTTAAACACATAGTAGATAGCAGAAGCTTAAAATCTGTAATCTAAACATAATGTGCATTTTATTATTAAATTTCACAGCAGATTTATTCTGGTGGTGAAATTTTTTAAGTACACTCTTAAATACTTGAATCTAAACTCTAAATTCTGTATTCCAGATCCTGATTATAGATTATGTAGTACTTTGTATTCAAAACGAGTATCAAGCTATAGAATCTAGGGTCTAGAATCTAGAAACTAGAATCTATGGTAGAAAATTAGTAAGTATTTCATGTTTTGTCTATTTCTATTCTTTTCCCTTGACTACACAACTTCTTAAAAGACAGATACGATATGAAATGAGGATGGAAAAAGACGCTAAACGGGAAGTGCTGATGCTAAAAAAGAAGTAGGACACACACGATCTATTTTACCGCCATGTACATATGTACAATGTACAATGCACAGTGTAGATATGAAACGGAGAGGAGAGCGAGAAAAGAGAAAACCCACAACCCACCCAAAAGAATGAGGACTGTAAGTCCCTTGACTATTACACATCTCTCGTAATATCTCGTAATAATTCCAGCTTATTACATGGCCTTTTTCTAAAAAAGCCAGAGATGGAGATGAAAAACTAGTCTTCGTATAGAATATTCTACTTCTTTATCTACTATCTACACATTCAACACTGTCGAATGTAGAACTGTAAATTCGCAGTATCCAGCATCCAGCAGCAACTCAAGATCCGTGTAATGTACAATGTACAGTAAGTTGTCCCTTTTCATTTGTATACTTTTTATACCTTTTGTACTTCAGACTGCCTTGTACATAAATAAATGTACAATGTACCCAATATTCATCCAAAGATACGTATGTTGACTCTGACTTTACTTTTTATTGTTTGTCTGGTTCTTTTATCGCAACACAATACGAAATGCTCAATACTCAGTACATGATGAGCAAGTAAAACCCAATCAGGACAGATAAACTGCGTGTATTTGCTCCATTTTTCGCTCGGAATGGCTAAAAAATCCGGACATCAAAAAAGGGGAAAATGTGTGTAGTGTGTAATATTTGTGTGTGGGTTGTGGGTTCATGACGATGACGGTGACGACAAAGACAATCCAGAATCCAGTCTAAAGAGACTAAAGAGTGTGGATTGTGGATTGTATTTGTGTGAATGATGCGATTTGTTCTTGAGCTAATGGCTACATGGATATAAAATGTACAGTAACGATAGGCGATGGAGCGGGAGTAGTATCTAGGATCTAGTGTCTAGTGTCAAGCAGTGCTAAGCCGCCCTCAGCCTCATTCATACATACACAATAGATAACGATAGATGTAGAGTATACAGTATAAGTACAATATACACTATACACGCTCACACTTCCAATAGCGGCTGCAGTTAAAGATGGAGAATCTAATTTTTCAAAGTTAATCCATGTCATCCGAATGAATCTAGAATCTAGCATCTAGAATATCGTATCTAGCATCTTTACAAGTTACAAAAACTGGGATCCGAGATCCGAGGATTTTTATCCATCCCGAATCCCGAATCCCGTGTCCCATTTCCATTCCCTTTTATTTCTATGTATTCTCCGCATTTTCCCAATTTTCTCTATCTCACGTTTCTCCACTCTTTCCACTTTCTAGTTTTCATCGCTCCCTCAAATGGGTTTTTTTCCCATGTTGAAATGACAGCAAGAGTTATGTAACACTCTGTACTGTGTCTTGTGTTATGTGTCTTGCCCACTAAAACATGGCAAATATATCTACATTCTACAATATAGAATACATTCTATAATTTCGTGTTGTAGACATATCTTTTTATTGGTCTACAGTCTACAGCTATAAAGTATTATATTTTTTAGGCATTTATTTGTATTATGTATTGTGTTTTTTGTTTTTATGTTTTTATGTGAAAGATGTATCCACAATAAATTTGATTTTATGTGAAATATGTACCCACATTAATTGAGGCAGTGAAGCGTAGGTACAAATAATGTGTACAATAAACGGCTAGTTTTAAGTTTAGTGTTAATTCTGTGGTTAAACGTGCTCTGTGGAGTAAACTAAAGGTGAGGAAGAGGAGGTTAACGAAAATTTAACTAAATTTAACGAGAACAATGGACCGCAAATGAAGGAAACACGCGTAACTAGTAACAAGTAATATTTTCTCCACTAGACAATCAACTGAAGGAACTGCTGTCGCAACCTTTTGGATTTTGGAGAAACTTGAGAGTGAAAATTCTAGACTCTAGACTCTAGACTCTAGAAACAAACTCTAAAGGCACATTATATATTCCTTTCACCTTTCTTTGTATGCACGTACGAAGCTCGAGACTCGAGACTCGATACTCTTCAAATACATGTACTCAAAACCATAGATAGATATAACATGTAGCAAAAAGTATATGAGTAAAGTACGATATTTGGCACTTGGCTTCTTTTCCGTTTCTACATGCTTGCTTTGCATAGGAATTTTCTGGTGCAGTTGTAACTTAAAATGAAGATTGATATTTTTGTATTTTATCTAGTTTATGTATAGCTGGTAAAATTAGATTTTGAATAATAAATAATAAATTTCCTCTTGACGTTCAATTTTCAATATTCAATATTGACATTGATGACGACAGCGGACAGCGGAAAATTATCCTAATATTGAGTTTTTCACTAGCGTCATCATCTTGTTTTTGTGCCAGTCATATGAATACATGTATTTCGTGACAAATGGCAATTTATCAGAGCAAATAGGATTTTAATGTACACAGTACAGAGGCTTACTTTCCTTTTGTCCTCACACGACACACGACGTATAAGTGTGATCATTGAGCACTGAGCACTGAGCATGATGGCTTGAATTTTGCATATGTTTTTATGTCCCCGTAAAAAAACTTACCACTGTTTTCTATGTCCTCACTTCTCACTAATATCAGTCTGTTTGATTTTTGACGAGCTAACAGTATTACCCTAACACCTTAACTATGCATTGTACATTCTACATTCGCGTGTAGTGTGCAGTGTATAGTGTGGTGTTCTTGGTCTGAAATTTTAATTATGAGCATAATCACGCAGTTGAGCATTGAGCATGACACTGTAATTAAAAGATCCATCAGAGACGTTTATTTATTTTAGGAAAATATATAAACGGCAGAGGCTTTGTCTCCTCTGTGATCAACCCTTTCACTCTTTTATTATAAACAGTTTTAATTGCATTATGAATTATGGCGGCTTTATTGGGCGTGAAAGGGTGAGGGCATTTGGTATTTGGTATTTTATATTAGTATTTGAATTTGGATTTAGATTTGGAATATGGAGCTCATGCTGATGCTGAGTTTATACAGGATTACCGGCAGGGTGTAGAGAGTAGAGTGTAGAGGTGTTATTAATACTGGATGCCACATACCGCATACACAATAAATGGCTGGGTTTTATTGAGATACGTAATAATAAATAATACACATGTACAGTGCACACTGTACATTGTACATTGTACATACTACACATGTAAAGACATACAAAAATCCATATGACACCATACCATTTCAAATGTGATCATCACTGCTAGATTGCTAGATATTAGATATTTATCACACACATCCGCCATCAAGCATAATTCCCTATTCTTCATTTCTCATCTTGTCACCGTCACCATCATCATCATCATTGTAAGAGAGGAGACAAAGACGTATGCGGTATACAGTATGCAGTACAGTGGTAAGAGAAAGAAAAGGCAAAAATGAGATAAAAAGGGAGCCTGCCAGAGACGGGTGCATCAATGATTTGCTACTTTCGCTCTATTAAGTTCCTTTCTTCCATTCTTCCATTCTTCCATTCTTCCATTCTATCATTCTATTGACCGCCACTTTCCTTCTCCAGTCTCCATGTGTTTGTATACTATACATGCGATACATGTATGATCCAGTGTATTTTCCCCACAATGATTTTACAAGCGTATCTAATTCCACCCATGAAATTCCACTTTAGCTTCCACACACCACACACAAACACACACACACACTTACAAACAGAGGGATATGGATTATGGATACATTAACATTTCACGCACCGTATTATGTATTATACAACTGTATAAATATCCGGCCTCAGCTTCCAACCAAAATATACATAATATTGTAGCATGTCTTACTGAAGCTATCAAATAAACATATTTGTTCTGGTTTTACAATAGGAGATTGTAATATTTAATGGGCCTTGCTCATTGTTGTTGTCTGAATACAAAAAAACATACGTAAATAAATAAATAGGATTCTGAAACATTTGGAATTTTGAAAGGTGAAATAGGTCAAAGCTCAAACCAAACAACAAAGAAATCAATTGCCAGTTTTTCCCTTTTCCAAGTGTCTATAAGAAAGTATTTTCTAGTATTCTTTTTGATATTATGCTTTGTAACAACTCTTGTGACCTTTATACGTAAAAATACGAATACGAATAGTGAGTCCAAATTTTTGGTGGATTTTTACTTTTTACATGTATTTGTAAGCAGTACAGTCCGGTGGAACTTGAATCAATTTTTCCTCTAGTTGAATTCTATTCCTATCATTAGCATTAGTTGTTTTCCTTTCGTGTGGACTGAAGAGAAATTTTTACTCATACAAAAGCATTGGTCTTTATTCTACATTCTATATTCTATAGGAGTTTGCCTCTGCTATCTGATATTTGATGACGCACGATGATTCTGTTATTTACTTCAATGACTGTAGCATATAGAATATGTAGGTGTTCATGTACTTTACTGTTATGTATTATGCATTATGTAATACATAATTAGATGCAGCAAGGTCAAATATACATAAATAGAAGCTACTATATAGCTGACTACTGACTACTCATGCTATGTGAAAAAGAGAAAACGGGGAAAGAAACCAAGTTCTTGCAAGTTCTTTTCCTCACCAATCTTTTAATTCTACTGCATGATTTTTAGTTTCATTATTTACATTACTAATTATTAATTCGTCTTCAATATTTTTAGGTCTTAACAATTGGATTAAAATGGAATTATTTACATTTTTCTGGGGTCAAAAATTTATAATTTATATTGACAACAGATTTGGACCGGAGAAAACAAAACACAAAGCAAAAGTAATAAGCTCACTTGCCTCCTAAGAAAACATAAGCCATAGTATGCTGTATGTATGATTGTATGATATATCTATCACAAATGACAAATCTCAAGAGTAAATGAAAATGAAATGTTGTAGGATAAAGGATCAGATATACGTAATAAAGACAATAAAAAGAACAATAATGTTTATTTTTACTTTACGGTCAATGGCCAAGTTCTTATTTCATGATTTCGTACCTACTTCACATTTTACAGCACCAGGGAATTTTTCTTATTGGACATTGGACATGTGCCTACTACAACATCTTGCATTAAATCCCTGGAGAATGGAGAATGGAGCTTCAGTCTAAAATCTGTCCACCTTTACACTATAGTAGTTCAGCTCGGTTTTTATGGCTCAAGACTCGAGACAGAAGATTCATTTTCTTAAAAAATGGGATAACCATACTTTTTTCAATGACACAGAAAGGGCACAAAACACAAAACACATGAACAATAAAAATAAAAAACACGACGTTGTCAATAAAAAACAAAGGGAGGACAAAATCTTTTTTTAGTGTGCAATGGGAAATGGGAAAACCAAGGAAAGCTGTATGAAACCAGTAAATAAATAAATAACTGTTTTTTCACAAAAAGTTTCGGGTGAAAATACAGAAATTGACGAAATTTTGTAAACCTCTAGAGAACAAGAAAATGAAAAATGTAATGTCAAATGTCGATCATTAAATGTTTTGTATTGAATCTTACCTGTTACAACTGACAAAGTTGCTATGCTGAACACAGTAAATTTCAAATTTTCTTTCTACTCTACGAGTGCTTTTCCAACTTTTCATTCAAGTGACTTATGAAGTACGATCTTATTCTGTAATTTATTCTCCATTATTTACGGTCCTGTGACTTGTAGTTTTATCTTATCATCATTATCATGCGTCACCATTTCAGGTTCTAATTTAGTCCAAGCTCCAAGCTCAAAGCATAATAATAATAAATTTTAGGGGGATTTGAGATTCAAGTCATTGAATTGGAAGTTAAAGTAAATGTGTGAGAAAATTCTGCATGAATCAGTAGTGTGTAGATCCATATTTTGTATTTTTGTAACCCCTCAACTCGTGAACTTGTGAACTTGATCAAAGTGAAAAACATAAAGGAACTAAGAAGAGCTTGAATAATGAGAAATGATATTATTTAGAATAACTGTAAACTGTACTCTCTGCACAACAAGCGTGTCTTTCACTCCTTCAAGAAGAGAATAGAAATATAATATGCGATGTGCACAATGCTCAATGCTCAATGTACGGCGAGGAAAGCATGAGAGGGCAAAATATGAATAGAAAATAAATAGAAATAGAACTAGAAGCAGGTGGTGGATTTCTCATGATGAGTTAATCAGTTTCACCATACTCCATGATCCATGTGAATTTTCCATTTTCTCCCTTAAATAAAACTACATTTTCTTCCATTTCTGCTTCAAGTATATAGTACTTAGCATGCCTTATAAAGCCGTCATTCATCAACTAGAACTTGTTACATAAAAAAATTAAGGCTTTCGATTTCATCAATTGTACTTAATAATTTCATTCTGGAATACCAAATGCCAAATGTCGAATGCCAAATGCAGATAAACAACAGTATTGAAAATATCTAGAATCTGGAGAGTAGAGACTAGTGACATCAACACAGGACAACACACAACGTACAGATAATATTTCGAATCCAGAATACATCTACTTCGATGGCTATCTCACTCCACTGTTTTATGACAGTTATCTTAGCGACTAGACACTAGAAACTAGACACTAGATACGTAATTCATAATGAACTTGTTCTACGTTCTACTCAGCTCGTCCCAGGTCCCTACGACCAACGCAACGGTTCAAAGTAACTGTTTTCTGTTTATTGTTTACAGAGAACAGAGAACACCATGTTTAATGTACAGGTAATTAGTAATTAGTATGTTCCTTCTTTTCTTTTTGTCATCGTTGGGATGATAATTGAATTAATTACAGCTCTCACTCACTCTTCTATGCCCTCTCTTTTCCTTCGCTTCTCCTTTTAATTTCTCTCTTCCATCATCGTTACCGTCACCGCCGTTGTAGCTGTCGCCATCATGATATGCATGTCTATGTCTCTGTTCAACTCGAAATAGAGTAGCGTAGAGCGTAGAGAAAATTTGGTAGTTGATGGTTAACTGTCTGCGGCTTGTGATATTCCTGTTGTTTATGTTTTGTTTTGGTTCCGTCCTTTTCATTTTCTTTTAGCCTCCACGACCCACGATCCATGATCACTGTATCCGTGTTTTGTATTTGGTATTTAGTATTTAGTGTCATGGGAAACTGGGAAAGAGGAAACTGGAAAGGGATATGTTGATGTAATCATCAGTTTAATAACATTACTAGTCACTGTCAACTGTCATTAATTCATCATATCAGCAAGTCTAACATAATCCAATGATTTGATACAATGTCATTTTGAAATTAATTCAGCCGCAAGTTCTCGATCCTAGATTCTAGATTCCAGACTCAGAATTGAGATTGTATTGAGTTTAAGTCTTAACAATGAATGACAGTTGACTTGAATTTACAATTATCTTATATACACTCGACTTGTACGAAAACGCATGGTCCATGTGGTTTAATGTTCAGCATTAAAAAATACAAAATACAAAGTACAGCTCGTATTTTTTTAAATGTACAAAATTCATAGTTCCCTGGCTCCATGGTTTAAAATTTTGCTTAGTGTTTTGTATTTTACAGGTACTTAAATTGAATGGTAAACTTAAATCAATCAATGCGGATAAAGACTGGAGTATGGAGTGTGGAATATGGAATATGGAGCTTTCAGATTGCTTTTGTGAATTTAAAAACAGGAAGAAAGAGATGAAAAAAAGACTACATGTGTATGTATTTTCAATAGGGTTAAGTGCAGTTTATGTATCAACTACTGGCTACCGGCTACTGACTGCTGACTACCGGCTTGTTTATAATTTAGGTGGAAAGATAGAAATTGAGAAAGAAAGAGAGAAAAGAGCCCGACTGAACTAGCGACCGATCCACCGACCGACCTCGCCCTTCTGTCATGATTATTACGGTTAAAGTAATGGATTATTGATTGATCTAAGTAGTTTCTATAGTTTCTAGCCCTTGGTTTGCCTTGCATTATTTTCATGTCCATGTTTTCCATCTCTACCTTCTCTCTTCTACCTTCTACCGTCCATCCTGTCCACAATTTATTTCTAGTTCCATTTCTCTGAGTGTTTGAATTTTGAATGTCCATTGTCCAGGTCCATGTCTATATTCTATATTCTACATCTTTACAGAAAAATGATGAAGATGATGAGCAGGGGAAATGAAAAATGGGTTTAAATTATATATGTTCATATGTTCATAATTCATGTTGTTACACACTACAGACTGAACAGTGTATAGAATATAGAATGTAGAACATAGTCACTAGTAAAATAAATAAATTGATGGAGAGGTTCTAGGGAAATTCATGGATTCATAAGTACATTATACATTTTAGTGTTGTATCTGATGGTTGATGGCTGATGGTGGATTTTATTATGTATATTTTGTTTATACACCGTGGAGAGTGGAGAGGGGACTGGATGAACTGGATGAATGTGAACGAATGAATGAATGAATGAGAGCGTGAGCCACACAAGCCTGGAAAAAAGAAAAAAGAAACTACAAGATTTGCCTTACGAAAGAGAGATTGTATTGCGTAAGTGATTGTATGTTGTATGTGTCTCTTTGTATGATATTGTGCTGTATTGTGTAATGTTGGAAGGTCGACGGGAGAGAAATAAGCACTTGTACACGTCCCATAAGGACACACACGAAGATACATATACACACACATGCATCCTGATTAAACAGTACAGCCAAATATACAAATACCGTCATTGCGCGAATAATTACCCAGCTTTCAATAGTTGCCCATCCTATTTACTTAAGCATTACGTACATACCAATATTTGAATAGTTGCCCATGGGTAACTAATTCCGCAATGACGGTATACACCGTTTTGAATTTCACCAGCACAAACTCTCTCTCTTTCTGTCTCCTTCTGTCTCCTTTTGTTCCTTGCTCACGGTCATTGGTGGTTCAACATGAATGAAAAGTATTCAAAAAAGTTCAGCCGATACAACATACAACATTAAAGACATGAAATATGAATGTTGAATGCAAAACCTCGTCAACCTACCCAATCGACGTATACCGCAAAAAAACAGACAAGAGACAACAAACAACACATGAATTTTGGTACGGTACGGTTTGGTGAATGGTGAATTAGTAGTTCAATTAATTATAAATTTCCATTCATATTTACTCGACCAAATTCCACACCCAAGCAATGTGCAATAGGCTATCATACATCATCGTTTCATCATCATGGCAATATGATAACGAACCAGTAAGCAAAAAAGGCCGAAAATACCAAATTTATTGTATACATTTTCTATTTTCTGTCCCTGCTTTATCAAAATGATCACAAAGTTCTCAAAAAAGGTGTCAAATCAATATGCGTGAAACAAATGTGTAAAAATACTTTCTTTGTGGAACTTTAACCGATTTCAGCTTCAATGATCTTTATGCATGTTAAATGTTAAATGTTACGTTATGCAGTTTGTTAATCAATTTCCTTGAATTTTGTGTTTCTTTTTGGTCTCATTCTAATTATTTTTAAACACGGAATGAGTGGAAATTGCAAAACCTTGTAAATGTGCACAGTCGTAGGTCGTAGGTATAAGAAAAATATTTTTTAGTTCTTTAAAAATTTCAGAAGCAGTACACATGAACTACACTGTGAAACTACAGCAACATTTTATGACCATATTTATGTATTTATGCATTGTGAATGCAGAGTGCAGAGCTCATTAAAATGTTGTAGTTGGATTTGTAGTTGGAGTTTGGAGTTTGGAGAGATGAAGGCAAATGCAAAGGGAAAGGGAACAGAAAAAGAAAAGGCAAAAGCAACGGACGGTGGTATAAACTGGAAACTAGAAACGGGAAACTCCAAATGGTCGAGTTTAGAGTATAGAGTTTAGAGTTTAGAGTTTATTATTGAGAGTACGAGTGAATGAGTCTGTTCAACTACCACGAAAACGGTTCAACTTGACTTCAGTCACTCAATTCTCCAGACTTTGATGAGTTGAGTCGTGCCCCTCAATTTCATGCTCCACTCTAACTGAAATAACAAGCAAAGAAGAAAGGAGAGGAGGAAGAAGGAAAAGAAGAGGGAGCAACCCCTTTTCACTTTTCTGTTTTTCAAAGGCAAACTTTTCCTTTCCTCTTCATGTTCATGCATAATGTATAGTGTAGAATATACAATGTACAATGTACAAACTTCTCCTACGAGTCAACGTAGTTAGAACACATGTATAAAAAATAATGTGTAATGTTTATTCTCGCCAATCAAGCTGCATAAAGACAGCCAACAGCCAACAGCGAGATTTTTTAAATGCTTTAATTCCGTATCTCTTCATCCGTATATGCTCAATGGGCAGTCAATACGCTACAAAGCAAAAAATTATTATCAAAAAATCAAAAGGAATGTTTAACAAGAATCATAATAATAATTATTATTATTCTTATTTAAAGCTAAAACATCCTCATTACTGCCATAAATAAAATATAATAATACTTTCATTCAAAATTCTCTCACCTAGTTGTCACTTGTTTGTTTTCCATGCTTCATTTTTCCATGTTTGATGGACTTTTGGCTTTTGTTGACTTTTAAATTTCATTCAAGTTTCCAAAGGAAAAAGAAAATAATGGTTTTGGTTTTTAATGGTACGAGTTGTGAGAGATATCAAAAAATGTTAGAATAGAGAAGAACAGCAGAGGAAAAATAGCGTAGAAACAACTTCTAATTTACAGTAGAAACACGGTGCGTCATACGGGAAAAACCTGTACAAAATCGTAAGGATGCAACTTCAGTAAGAAACTTTGTGTACTGCATAAACGCAAATAAAGTCGGAAACTGTTCTCTGTTCCACTCTCAACTCACAGTGCGTTACATATATGAAAAAATTCAAAGAAACTAAATGACGGGGTAAAAGAAACAATAGCGTTCCATTTTGTGCCATTTGTAACAACCGGTAGAATAGTCAACAATAGCGATTATATCGTCGTACAAAATACAAACATTTAGCTCATGAAATACACCGTACACTGAATATTGAATAAAATGCAAACATTTAACTTGGTTTCCTACCGAATTTGCATTGATTTTACTCCCATTTATTTTTCAAATTATGCAGTTCAGTTGATGAATCGAAAATCGAAAAGGTTCTTTTTGCAGCTCTAAAACTATGTGAAAAGGTGTAGGATTGTCCATTTTTCATGTTTCCCAGGATCCAGGACTTTTGGTTCCTCAAATCAAAATTCCTTTACACAGGGATAAAAGTAAAAGGACAAGTTTTGAAAGCCTGCTGAGAGCAAAAACTCGAGTCCAAGTACAGTGTACACTGTACAATGTACAGTATACAGTATAGTTGAATGTGCATTGAGCATCGAGTCAAAATTCAAACCAATGGAAAGCCCAAAGAAGAAGAACGTCCAAAATGACAACGACAAAGGAATGTGAAAAGGAGGTCAAATTCCCTTCCAACTTTTCAGCTTTAACATGGCACCAGCTCCAGCACCAGTTTCAGTTTCAGTACCATCTCCTCCCTCGTCCCTTTTGCTAGAAACTAGGAACACGAGTCAAAACGAGAATCAAAATCAAAACCAAACGCAGAAGGCGAAGTCAAAGTGAAAGTCAAAGTCGAAGCCAAAGCCAAAAAGAGAAGCTGACTACTCGTGAATATTGAAAATCGTTTTTTCTTGCTTCTTTTGCTTTCTCTTTTCCATTTTCCATGTTTCCATGTCATAGAAATAGAAATAGGAATAGACGTGCATTGCATATTGCCTACCACAGACTACATGTTACATGTATAACATGATGTGAGTATATATATATAAATATATTCAGCTCGTCCTTTGCCCGGGTTATCCAAACTTTCTCTTGTACTTTGGTACTTTGGTACTTTACTTTCCTTTCTCCGCTCGCCTTTGGTTTGGTTTTGGTTTTGAGTAGAGTAATAGGAGCAGTCAGAGAGGAGCGGAAAGAAAGAAAGAAAGAAAGGAATAACTTGAAAGAATAGAAGAAAATGTAGAGGATTGAGAATGTATATGTGTACTGTACGAGTCTCCGCTCCGCCTTGCACCATTTCCCTAGGACCAACTGCTTTCTCATCTCGTCTTTGGAGGAGTGTACGAGGCTTGCGCGGGAGGACTCGGTTCCCTCCCGGGTAGACGTTGACTCCGAATCCGAATCCAAGCTGCCTATCTCCCAACAAATTGTGGTCACTGGCTCCTCGCTTCCCATTCCATTCCACAGACCAGAATACCATTCTACCTGCCTGCATTCTTCGCCGTCGCACCACTACCACTCCCGTTGTATATACGTAACATATCACTCTCTCCTGTTTCTCTTCTCTCTCTCTCTCTCTCTCTGTCTGTCTCTCGCTCTCTCGCTCTCTCCTTTTCTCTATCTACTACTCTATTTCTCTACTGTTTTCTCTCTAGTTCTAGTTCTCGTTCTGGTTCTTCTTGTCCCATGCAAATACTTTACTATTAATACTATATTAATCGTGTAGTCCTCCTCCTCGTCGTCCTCGTCCTTGCCGTAATGTAATATTATCATCAACATTAGTCCTCGACGAACCTCATCCCATCTCCATCGTTATATTCTATTGTTATTATTGTTATTATTATAACTTATACAAATACTAATACTAATACTAATACCAATACAACGACTACAATTATATACTATTATATTATTCTCCATGATACAACATTAGGTGGTGTGTCTTAAACCATTCCAATGCAAAATCTATACCTATCTATTTAAAATCCAAGTCCGAAATCCAAAATTCGACATAATAATATAATTATTATTATTCCTTTTCCTATTTCTATTCGTACTATCTTTGTTCTCCTCTATCTATCTATTTATTTATCTTTGGGAGTTGGGAGTGTACATAATACCCAAATGTAATATAATATAATATAAATAAATGTACAGATAATATATCCATCAAACTATTTATAAAGCAAATCAAATCAAGTCAATCAAACAATCTATATCAAATATCAATATCAATACAGAAAAAAAAGATTTAACTACCTGTGATTTTAGAGGAAATACTCTAAAAAAATATCATCATACCTGTGATCTAGAATCTATCTACGAAGCAAAAAAAGAAAATATTTAAATATTATATTGAGAAAAGGAGAGAAACCATTTACTATTTATTTAGTTCAAGTAAAACAAGAAAAAGCTTTCAGTTTTACACCAGTCACAAATCTGCTAGCCTACAAATCTGTACCAGTGAAACAATCAGTCTACAAGAAACAGGAACGGAACATTAAGCAAGAGTGAACAAAAAAAAGTTGATATTGTTAATAATTTGGGTTGGAAATTACACTATTTTTTCCCTTACAACTTTCTCTGTGTGAGTTAGTCCAAAACGGCCGACAAAATTAATCGATTCGGGCTTCAGAATTTTGGGTCGCTGCGGGACTACTGGAACCACCGTGTTGGACCCTATATTAACGAAGTATCCAGTAAGTACAACTTTTTTAACCCCTACTCATTTTTTTCATATTATTTTACAGTGAAACTGGTACAATTTACAATTTACAATACAATTAGGAATAGACTCTCCTTCTCGTGGGGTTTAGTGTTCAAAACTACCAAAATCATTAATCTACCTATGGATTTTGGATTGAAGAAATGAAAATGCAAAGGTAGTTAGGGTGTGATTTCATCAAATCAATAGCTCAGTTGATAAGAAATCATCACAGTATAAGTATTTGAAAACATGGAAACATTGAAACATGGAAAAATCCTTGATTAGTTAGAGCTTATTTCAGCTATGTATTCTGTAATTTAAATCATCAGTACTCCCTTGCTTTCATCATTCAGTTAGTCTCGAGGCTCGAGTCTTGAATTAGGTTTTCCAGCTTCGGTTTGAAAATTCTACATTTTACCCTGTTAAAACACCTACAACAATTAACAATACCTGGTTTCTTTTTACGTCTTGAAAAGGGAATACAAACTTTTTTAAATTGCTGGGCAAAAACGAAAAATTCAGCATTTTTTCCCCATTTCACCCTTTTCTTTCCCTTTTCTCGTTTCTCGTTTCTCGTACAGTACTGTACTGGAGAGATGAGAGTATTTATTTTTTGAAAGGGTTTAGAGTTTAGACATATCTTTCTCCGCCTTTGTCTATTTTGTAACGTTTTAAAGGGAAGGGGATGAAGAGAGAGAGAGAGAGAGAGAGAGAAGGTGGATTTATTTTCAAAGTTGATAAGAAATTGTATAAAATAGGAAATGAGATTTCACATTCTAAATGCTACATTCGTGACGTCTCATCTCTCACGTCTCATAATATATAATATTGTTCAACTCCAAACTTTATTTAATTCTTTTGATCCAAAATACAAAATAAATGGAGTCGTTTGAAACTAAAGAGTATAAAATGTAGATTGTACATTGGACATGCTTTCTAAGAAAAATTGAAGAAATGGAGGATGGAGAAAAACTTGTAATATAAATAACTTTTATCTTAATTTTTGTAGATATTTTCCCCTGTCCTCGGAAAGATGTTTATTTTTTAGGACATGTACAATGTACAATGTACAATATACCATATAAAGTAATATAATAAATTTTCCCCAGTTGATATCCACATGTAAAAACCATGTATGCGGGAATTTTAGTATTGAGTATACGGTATACAGTGTACAGAGATATAAAGTAGATAAGAGGACAGGGTGAATGTCTGTGAATAAAATCCATTTGAAAATGAGTTGCCGGAGGTTATAGACGTAAAACGTTTCCCCATTCCATTTATTTCATATTACTGGATGAAAAAACATGAGCATAAATATGGATGTGGATCTGGATATTATGCATATGCATATGAATATGTATAAAATACATGCATCCTGTTCTTGATCATGATCTGCGGCACGAAAGGAGTCCGTTTTCCTAACGACACGTGTGTGCCTCTCCTTCTAAAGCCATAAGTGTGTGTGTGTGTGTGGTGTGGTGCGGGTAGAATTATACATGCTACTTATGTACTTCATTTTGTGTATGATATGATTCTCCTGGTTCTGGTCCTTGTCGATGTCGATGTTGATGTTGATGTTGGTCATACTCGTATCTTCTATATTCTATATGAAAGAGCAAAAAGTGTGTTTTGAAAAAAATGGCTCCATTTCTTTTTCTTCTTTTTCTTTTACTTGTCCAAATTTTCTCCTTAGTTACCTCGCATCAAGAAAGACGTTGATCCTTTGCCATGTCTACTTTCTACATGTATATATATATATATATATGTATACATAGAAAACATGGTGTATGATGTGTATTGAACACTTATAGAATATCCATCTGATCTCACTTTCTCATCTTCTCGTCTGTCGTTTGCCAGTATTTGATCTGGAGTTGGATCGTGTGTGTGTGTGAATGTGTGTGATGGGAGTTGAGTTGATTTTCTCTCTCCAGTTATCCTTCTCCTCCTTTCATTTGTGTTGGTTGGAGATGTTGAAAGGAGACTCTTGATCCCTTCACTTATGGCTGATTTAACTCAAATCCCATTGACCACTGACCATTGTGTGTCTAGTCTCCAATGTGTCTAGTGTGTAGTGTGTAGTGTGTGAAAAGCCAATCCAATTGGTCGAATGGAGGTTGAATTTGGATTGGGATTTCGGTTTCGGTTTGGCTTTGGCTTTCCGTTTTCTTGTATAAAAGAGCCTGTCTGCTTGTAAACTGTAGATTGTAGATTGTAGATTTTAGATGTCTATGGGATTTCAAAGGAAGGAAAGAAAGAAGGAGGAAAATGTACATGGAACATTGAACACATTACACATGTTTTAAAATACTCGTGGATTACTGATATTTGTCAGTTTTTATCAAGAATGAAGAGTCAAGACTCAAAAAACTCTAACCTCTAACCTACTTTGACTTATAACATATTACACATTACACATGACATGCATCCCGTTTCTGACGTTTATCCTACCACATCGCATCGCATCACATCACATCAAATCACGTCATATCAATTCGGATCCCATCTCTTCTCATGTGCACATATTAGATATTAGATGTTAGAAAGTAGAGGTAAATCTATGGTCCATCACCTAATTCAGAGAATATAGAGAAAATTATACAAGGATACTTTTCTACTTTAACATTTTCCTTAAAACTTGCTTAAAACAGCAAAGGAGGAGTAGGCGTAGGACGTATGACGTATGATGTATGATACAGTTTTTGATACACGTTACATGGATAATTAATGTGGCGTCGTGTATCACGTGTCATGTATATTAACCGACGCGGTGTGTAACCCGACCATTTGGAATTCGGAATTAGGAATTTGGTCTGGGGACATGTAGGTTTTTGTGTTGTAAATTGGTCTGAGGTTCAAATTTCCATTGATCTATTCATCCACCGAGGGGTTGATTTGGTATGGTTTTTGCCGTACTCAGCATTGAGCATTGAGCATTCAGTATTGAGTAGATGTAACTGTTTGTCTGTGTCTGTATAAAAGCCACTTAAAATTCCAATGTTTTGAATATGAAATATACACTGTTCTTGCATATATGCATGGTGTACATTGTACATTGTACGTGTACTATACGTTGGTTGTTTTAGTAGAAAAGGGATTCCGAGCAGATAGAGAAAGAGAGTGGGGCAAAAGACACGTACACTGTACACTGTAGAATTTACAGTGTGCAGTTGGGTAAGATTACAAAGGGAGATCCTTACATCTGAAAGAGACAGAGATAAAAGGGGAGTGAACCCAACACAACACAACACAACACAAGAGAACCAAACACAAGAAACAAGAATCTTTCCCCATTGTTCACATTTTTGCGGGTTAAACGTCAAGCAAAGCCTTTGAGCTTCACACTTGACTTTCATGGTTCATTTCCCAGGACAAAGGAAATTTGACACAGCCTCTTCTTCGTCATTTTCCCTCGGATAATTCCAACATCAACTACCAACAACGAACAACCAACAACCAGCAACCACCAGACACAGACAGAGAAAGGAAACAAGTTGTATCATTTGGTTCCGTGAATCATTTGAGTGGAAAAAGAGAACTAGGAAATAGGAAATAGGAAAGAGGTATTCAGTTTACAAAAAGAACCACCAACCCTTAATTGCCTCAACTAGCTAATTTTCTCCCAGTTTTATCCTGTTCCAGGTTTATTCACAATTCAATGTACATTGTGCATTGTACATTTTGCCAATTTCCCTTGTAAAAAGGAACAGAGAAAACGGTTTTAATTATATGCATGTAATTTTGCAATTTTGTTTCATAAAATCATCTTGTTTTGGAAGCTGTCAGAAAGTAGAGCAAGTGAAAAAGAATCAAGGATAAATATGAATACAGTCAACATTTATTCACTATTCACCATTTTCTATTCTCCATGCTCCATGCTCAAGCCTCCAGCTCAAAGTTCAAAACTCGAAGCTCCAAATTCATGCGTAAGACGTAGCACAAAATACAAAATACAAAATGCAGAATATAGCACTGCTTTGTTCGGAGAGGAGCGTATCTACGAATGCTTACTGAAAATGAAATATGTACATTGTACATTGTACATGTGTGCATCATACGTGCCCTTGTACTTTCTATTTTCCAAAGGATGGATATGATTTAAATATTCGGGAAAAATAAAGTGAAATCCTTTTCCCAGCAGAATTCTCATTTCGTTCTCATCGGGGGGCTCAAGTTTGTGTTTGACATTAAATTTCACTTGAGATTTTAGCTCTGTCTGATTTTAGTTGCAAGCTCAAAGCTCCAACTTATAACTTTTCCTTTACATTTTAGATACTCTCTAGACTCTAGATTCTAGATTCTAGATTCTAGACTCTACCTTTCTCCCTCTTTCTGTCTTGCAGGCTCATCCATTGTGTGGTATGTTTTTCTATATAATATGTGCTCACGTTGCTACATATTACGACGAATAGACCCAGCATCCAACTTCTAAAGTCTACAGTCCACAGTATTACATGAAAGATGTTTTTCTAACTTTGTACATTGTACATTGTACACTGTACACTTTACATGGGAAAGGAAAACTTTCCACATCTTATTATCAGCTCATCCAATCTCTCTCAGCCAAATGACATAAATTTCTGTCCCAATAAAGACTCTGTCAGACAAGCTGAACAAGTTTACAAAATTCATATCACACTAACAAATAACCACCAGGATGCTAGTTTTAAAATAAATTGAATGTACATTGTACAGCTCACATGGAACATCGAAAGGGCATAAGATTTTCATAGAATAAAAGATACCATATTCAATATTCGACTATTTCATATTTTATAGGAAAAATTTATTCAGAATATAATAATTATTATTATTATAAAGATTCATTCTTTTTCTTCCTCAGAAACTTTTAACTTTTTTCCACCCTTTTTATGGAAAACCACTTGAATTTCCTAATTTTAAACCTGTACTTAAACCAACTTAAAATCTTGGTTTATTCATTTAATAAGCTTTGATTTGTAACACTTGATTCCCATTGAAATTCAAAACTCAAGTTTAAAGTTTTAATCTCAAGTCTCTGAACGATTTTAGGTTTGCTCATCAAACAACAAACTTTAAACGTCACTCATGTCTTGTAACCTCGAAAATCAAAGGATTTGAAAATTATTAGCACCTTTACATTCCGCAGTTTCATTTATTCCTACGCTGAAAATTTAGCGTATTTGATTACAAAAGTTTTGAAATACTCAAACTTTTGAAAGTACCATTTGATTTAAGAACCAAATGACTCAACTGGTGCTCAACGGTGATCATAATAATAATAATAATAATAATGAGTTGATTACAATGATGAAAGTTTGAGCTCGGACTCTTTTTGATGATTACAATATTGCGCAAAAGCCAAGATTTTTGAAAAAAATGTGATTTTATTCCGTATCTAATGTCCAATGTCAGACGTTGCATGTCACCTTTCGTCTGAACTTACGTAGATACTTTCGATTGACAAAAGTATGAACATGTATGAATTCGTTTTTGAAACTTTGTAGAATACCAAATTTTCCTTTGAGGGAACTTGGTTTGGTGCGGTTTGTTTTCAGCTTTCACGTCATCTCACATAAAATGATACGACTTGGACTGACAGCGTGTAATATGAGGCATGAGGCGTGAGAAAATAGAATGTTAAGAAGGATTTGGTTTTCGAATGGATTTTTCAGCTTTAGTTTATCCTTTTTGAAGGAGGTGTCATTCAAATACGATATCAGTTGATGGATATAACATGAAATGTGTACGATACGAATGGATATACAAATTTTGTGGGGAGAAAGTGACGGGAGAAGTTTGGATTTATAAAATTTGAGCACTAGGTAGTTGGTGCTGACTACCGACTCTCTTGCGTGTTGAGTGGAATAAAAGTCCAAGTGTTTGATATGGTAAGGTTGCCATGACTATGGAAATTGGACAGGTTCAAAGGAATCATCTCATGCATTTTAATTAGGCTTATCCAGAGCTCTTCTCAATTCCTCATGTATGCAAATCTCTCTCTACGCTCTACACTCTAGTCTCTACACGTTACTTTCGACTCCAGAATCTAGAATGTAGAATTCTAAAATCCAGACTCCAGGCTTCAAAATATCCACAATCCAGCTTTCCAGTTTCAATGTTTCAGTTGGATGTCAAGTCTCTTTATTTCTCTCTCTTTTCTCCGTAAAGCTCACAATGTCAGTTATCTCATCTCAATTCGCAATATGAAAAGTCTGTCAAAATTCACAGACTACAAAGTTCCAAGTTCCAAACTTCAAATCACATGATGATAATAACAATCACAACACGTGACTCATGTTTGGCAACTCTTACAACTTACAAGAGTTTCCCATTTTACTCTAGACTCTAGACTCTAGACTCTAGACTCCAGACGTTGGAACGTAGAATGCAGAATGTAGAATATTTTACAGCAGCCAACAGACAGCGGAATAAAATGTCAAGTTCAAATGTCAAGTGATTTCCCAAAGGGGCTGTGCTGTGTACTGTGTAGGAAAAAAAATGACGTTTCAAAAAATTTTATGACATGGAGTAAAAAGTAATGTATACTGTAATTTTTGGACGGATTGAAAGTAGAAAGATGTGCATTTATATCCTTGAATTTCCAGCCATCTAAATGTATAAATAAGAAAATAAATAAATAAGGAGGAGGCAAGGTAAAAAGTTGGGGAAGAGGAAGGAGAAGGGAAGCTGGAGAATAGATAAATAAATAAATAAATAAATGAATGAATGAATAAGTAAAGAACCAGTAGAAGAGCAAGGTGAAGAGCAAGACAAAGAGGAAGGGAGAGTAAATGGATGAGTGTTTTTGTTGTGTGAATAGTCAGAGTCATTTCTCTTGCTTTTTGAGTTAGTAATGTGCAGTTTGCACTCTTACTCGTACTCTTATCGTTAGTGCTTCTGTTTTTTTTGTTAGTTTTCTAAAGGACTTTGCAATGCTCAACGCTCAGTGCTGGTAGGCAGTTTTATGAAGGAGTACAGTATACAATATACAATACACAATGCAGAATGTAGAATGCAGAGTGCAATGTCGTGAATTCATTCGGGAGGGTGAATTCCTATGGGGAAGGTAGACTAAAGTGAAAGCGGCAGTTGAGTTGAGCTCAAACTCAAACCCAAACCCAAGCTCAAGCCCAAACTCAGTGTCGACTCGATGTCGACTTTGATGTCGATGCACATTCACAGTCCTCGTTGTCCTCCACATCTTCAAAATGTATTGTGTATTGTGTACATGTGCATTGCTTGAACGCTGAACACACAAACAAACCGAGCCCTATATCCACAAACATATATCATGTCGTTTGGAAGGGGGATTCTGTACTCCATTCTCCATCTCATACTCTGTCCTTGGATCAAGTTGGGGTGAAAACATATGTAAAGATCCCATTCCAGTCACACCTCATATTTTTCACCCTCTTCTCTTTTCTCTGCACAGAGTCTACAACATACAGCCTACACTGTACACTGTACACTGTACCGTCTAGATTCTAGATTATTATGACCATTGCTCAAACTAACTGTCAGCTCGGATTCTGATCATTGCAGTTCAGTGGTGTTTATGGTTTAACAAAAATCCTCATGTGTTTACTTTGCTCTTTTCTCCTGAACGTTTTACTCATGTGAATATTGTACTGCTGATATTCACTTAATAAACTCATAGACCTTGTTGTCTGTCATTGAAAAAAAAAAAAAAAAAAAATATCCTTTTCACACATGTTTTTGAATAAAAATATTCATTAGTGATGAGTATGTGTTTTGTGTTTTGTGTTGACCATCAAAAAAAGTCATACTCTTTTAATTTTCGTTATGGACTTTGGACTTTTCATATCTGTATTAGTGTATGATTAGACATTCGATGCTGGGTGCTAGATGTTGCAAAAGGAGAGCCAAGTTCTTTCATCTGTTGTACAGCTTCACCTCCTTTTACTAGATGAATGAAAGGAAGGTGAAAGGTCCTTTATTTCTTTCATTTCTACTCAATGCTCAATATATAATGTACAGTGTACAGTGTAGAGCTACAGATGTTTCTGTAATAAGTAATAATCCATCTACTTCCGTCATCATCATCATCATCATCATCCTATTTCTGTAGGAAGTAGGAAAAAAGTCGCGTAGTGTACAAATGTACATGAGCATGGGATGGAATGGGCTGATATGGGATGGTATGGCTTCGTAAGAAAAAGGAAAATAAAAAGAAACTTTGTCGGGATCAACTCGGCTTTTTCATCTATTCAACGTCAGAATCCGTCCAATATCCCCACTAATCAAATTCACTTCTTTATCCCAAATAAATAAAGGCAAAACTGAAACTGCAGATTGAAGATGCTGAACGATACATGATAAAGGCACAAAGTCATTCCTTCATTTCATCCTTGTCAATCCTCAATACATTTCGCCTACTAATAATAAAGTAAAAGGCATTGAAAGTTATGAAAATCTGTACTAATGTTTCACATCTAAATTGCACCTTGCAAATAAAGTAAATAGACAGAAAGATATTTTATATTTTAGTCATGGTGCATCACGTTAATCTTCAAAAACACAAAACAGTAGTGAGATTCCTTGGTTTTTTTTTCATATCTAGACTCATTAATGTAATGGCCAGGCTAGAACAGAAGAGAACAGAACATAACAAGGCAGAATAGGCTGGTGATTAGTGATGATGACGATGATTCAACTCCAAGGAAAATGAGCTCAAGCCTCTACAGTCTACAGTCTTTACCACTCCCCGCGGGAGATGTTGACGAGTTTCCAGAAATTGGAAATTTTACTTTCTATTTAATTTTGAGCCGTGTACTATGTACTATGTACAATGTACAGTGTACAAAGTAAACGTACAAGGTTTATCGTGCCACATTTAGTATTCCATTGTTCATGTGATTTGAGATGTGAGATGTGAGAAACTGTGTTTTTGCTCAGGGTGACAACACTGAGGGTGACAACACAATGTAGAAAGCTTGGTTTGGCTTGGCTTGGAAAATGAATGCGGATTTACTTATCCGTATGCATAAAATATAGTGTGAAAATATAATGAAACTAAACTAAACTAAACTAGTAAAAGTGAAGCTTTTTCACATGGATTACTATTACTATTATTATTATCATCATAATCATCATCACATCACCACGATTCAACATTGTTTCCCATTCCTCTGTGAAGCGGTGAATGAGGAACGAGGAACGATGAGCAGTGAGCAGTTTTTGTCGAGGAGTAAAAGTGTATTTGGGATTCGGGATTTGAATTGGAACACGGAACGTGGTGAATAAAATCTAATGCACATATTTAATGGGAAAGTGCAAGGAGATGACGATAAAAAGAGGATATTTTCATCTCTTCTTCCATTTTCCATCTTTCTAGTTTCTAGTTTCTAGTTTCTAGACACCACAAACACATGTAACACGCATACATACATGTTTGTGAATGAGCGTTCCTATTATGAACCTCGGTGTATGTGTATGCGTTTGTGTAGTAAGTGGTGGCGTAATAAGCTGGATTTTGCAACAAAAACACTCTCAACTCTCGGCAACTGTGCTGTGGTGAGAATGAATATGACATTCCATATTCCAAACTCAGCCACATACAGACAAACCAGTAGAACGTAGACATGGGAAAACCAATCGAGGAGTGATGACGTGAAAGAGAGGAGCGAGTTTTGTAGTCACATGGAATGAGCAAGAAAAACGCACCGACGACAAAAAAAGCATGACGATGACGAAGACTACGAGAACGACTTTGACTATGTACGACGACCACAATGAGGAAAACAAGGGGAAAGGAAACGGTATGTAGATAAAACCAAAGGGATTTTCTCTGATCCTCCTGGCTTTACGAGAAGCGTGGAGTGAGAAACGGTTTTTTGCATCGGGAAATCAGCGGGTGTTCTTCCAATTATCTTGCTAACTCCTCATCCTCGCCTCCTCTTCTTCTTTTTCTTCTTCTGCTTCAACTACAGCTAGAACTAGAACTAGAACTAGAACAACCACTACTCCTTTTCATACTAATGGAGAAGGAAAACGCCTCTCCCTTTGCCTCTTTCTGCATTCTTTACGGGTGCATCTCCACTGAATTCAGAATTGATTCATGAACCCTTGTACGTTGTATGTTGTACATTGTACATATTTATTATGTGCGTATGATGACGGCGTGATGAGATGATGTGGTGTGATGTATGTTGCAGTTTTATTACATACACTAGACACAAGACGCAAGACACATGATGTGTTCTCGTTCTTCTGTCCCTCGGCCCATTGACTAGTGGGAATTTACACAAACACACACATAAACGTACACACAACACACAACCCATGCATAAAATAACGTGGATTCTGCAACGAGGGAAAAAATACAACAACAGCACACACTTTATGCATAATTTACCTCCGCTGAAGTGTGCTGTAATGGCCAACCTCTAATGTCAATCGAGTCTAGACTCTAGATTCTAGACTTGAGAGTCATTATCTATTTTTCTTGGGGGAAAATTGCAAATGAGGCGACAGAGTAAAGAGTGAAAGTTGATGTATACTTTGTTGACTAATAATAATTGATAAAACATGGAAAAAACGCATAACGCTGAATAATTAATTGGACAATTTTTGCAGTCCAAATGTTCAAAGAGTCTTTGGTGCTTGTCATTTGTTTGTGAAGGGGATGCATCCGTGTTTTTGAAATGATGAAATGGGATCAAAAATTAAATTCAACTTGTAATTTCCTTTGCATTTGACGCTCATTTGAATTTTTTGATCAAGGCTAGGATTTTAAAGACAGAATTTGATGAAATTTCAAGCTAGCTGACATCACAGAACATGATCAGTAAATGTACATTCTACGTTCTACATTGTACATTGTACAGGGAAATTTCCATCAGGATAATTCCAGTTCAAATTTATTTTAATCGAGAATTCGAGAATTTGAAAACTCAACTTTGATTTTGGTATTCATTCTGCTCTATCCATCCATCCATCTCGTTTGTATTCAGGGTATAATTTGAAAACTCATCATGGTAGGCATTTTCTGGTGGGGAGTTGTCGACTTGTTTCCCAACTGCCTTTTGCCTTTCTTTTTCTCTTCCTTTCCCTTTCCCTTTCCCTTCTATGAAGAATTCTCCATCTGTATTGACGAATTGGCTTCAAGGCTAATTTGATAAACGGAAATGAGAGTGACTGGAACATGAACATCCGCGTGAACAACCAGATCAGATCCAACTCTATATATACTACACACTATATACTATATACTATACACACTATACATATTTCATGCTCGCTGATGTGTTCCACCAAAGTAACAGGAGAAAAATCAACCAGGAGCGAGGAGCGAGTGACTGATATAGTGAGTAGAGTGAGTGAGTGAGGGGAAAGAAAAACAAACAGAAAAGAATAGTCAATATTAGCTGAGAGGCAAAAGGAAAAAATGGGGATTCAAAAATTGGCCTATAATTCTTGAATTTTGAAAGTTGTGTAGAGTAACGATATAGTGCAAAGCATTTAGTTGTGTGAAATGAGCATTGTATTGCATTATGGAGATAAATACCAAACTACCAAAATGACAGAGATAAAAATGACTCTCTACTCTCTACAAAAGACTTGGGCCTTAGGTGACTTTTAATTTTAAATACACGGGGATTCAGTGAATAAAAGTTCAAAGCGTGTGTGTCATATTGAGAATGGGCAGAATCGGTAGAATCTTGGGATCCCGGATTTTACAAATCTGGAAACTTGAAAGTGGATTGACAGTTCTAGATTCTAGATTCTAGATTCTAGATTCTGGATTCTGGATTCTAGATGTAGAGTTATGCACGAGGGAGTTGGTGTGTTTAGTGACATGTCAATGAGAATGAAGTATTTGGGATTCCACGTAGATTGTACAGCGTAGATAACTGTTCAAGAGAATGATATACAACATAAGAGACAACATGCCCAATGCACAATGCAAAATAACAAGCAGTAGATAGTAGATTTAGAAAGTAGAACGTCCGTAGAGGAATATTGGATAGTGACAGCGTCGTCAGGTTATCTCTCTATTTATTTATGTAGTTTGATTTTGCTTCTCCTGTTTCTACGGTTCCACAGTTCCACAGTTCCAATATTCTAGTGTTCTAATGTTCTAATGTTCCAGGGTTGACGGTCCACCAAAACCAAACTAAATGAGCATAGAAATCCCCCTGGATAACTTTGCTTGATTAAGTCCCTACACACACCACACACATTTAACTCAATCAGAGGACAAACCAAACCAAATTCATACTCCAAACTCCAACTCAAATTCAAACATATCGCTCCAAGGATTTGTACAACATTACATGTTGAGCAAACACGTCACTAGTCACTACTCACTACTTTTCTCGTCCTCTTCCTCTTTCTCTTTCAATGTACATAGTAGAAGGTAGAAACCCCCTTGGTAAAATGTCTTTACTAAATCCATGCAATTATTTCATTAAATGTGATGTTCAAAGCAATGTAGTGCACAACATTTTCAAAAACCCACAGCCAAAGAGGGAAATGTGGATTGTGGATTGTGGATTTTGGATGTGTCATCACCGTACATCTTACATGTCATTTCATTTCACAGATTACACTTTGCTCCTCTTAAAATTTGAACAGAATCCTGTCATTCATCTCAATCACGTCAAGAATTAAAATATTTCAACAATTTTCAACAATTATTATCCGCTTTATCATCACTTGTCATTTGCTCCTGTTTCTCTAGTGTTTTCCTAGTTACGTCTTAATGATGATGATGAATGAGAAAAACATGGTACGTTGAAAAAGGATCAAGTGAGATAAAAAAAGGTGGAAAAGGTATCGGAATGAAAACATTATAAAAACGAATTTACTTGAAATATTACAATAATATTACAATATTTATGTACTTTAATAGGCTGGTTGTAAGTTTGAGACGTTGGCTCTCTCATGCAGATTTTTACATGCTAGTAGTACTAGATATATATATGTATATTGCATATATATGTATATTGCATATATATATATTGTACATGGAAACTAGAACCAATAGAGACTATGATGCAGAACTATCTAGCTGCTAACTGTACATAATACATTAGACAGAGTGTACATGAGTACGAGTATCGCATGTATGTTTGGGTGAACATTTTATAGTGTTTCATGTCCAATGTCCAATTGCAGCAGTATTTGTGAAAATCCATAAAAAGACAGGAGAAATTATTAACGTGTCCGAGAAAGTAGTAAAATGTACACACCTATACTCTACACCAAATACTAAATAGTGAAGAGTACAGTGAGCATTGAGAATTGAGCATAGAACCATGTAGATCTAAGTATAGAAAGTATAAAAAGTATAGAAAGTGTTTGTACGTAGTAGATTCGTAGATAGATATTTATTCAGCTGAGTTGCGAGTTGCATTCGTCCAGGGAATTTCTCCAGTTTGCTTTGTCCACATTTCCAGTTCTTTGTACCTTCTACCTATTTCTCTAACTGGTTAAGGGAGGGGCAAAGTTCCAGGTTCTAGAAGTTGTACGAGTTGTAGAGTTCTAGGAGTTGCAGAGTTGTAGAGTTGTAGAGTTCCAGTGTAGCCTTGTGTAGCAAGTTCCAAGTTCCACCGGGGATCTACTTTCTACTTTCTACCTGCTCGCTTTGGACTCGATGTACTTTTATTTCTCCTTATCTCCTTTCTTCCTCTTTTCTTTCTTTCTTTCCTTCTTTCTGTCGTCTGTTCTATCGACCAAAAACAACCGACCTACATTCACCTTTCCTCTTTCCTTTCCTTTCTTTTATACTACCTTCTTTACATCTCTCTACTGTATACTCTCTACATTCATCCTCACTTTTACTTTCCATGTACAATTTACACATGTATAATAATATATTATAGTATATAGTATATTCTGACGAACGAGAAAAAGTTCCACAAAATTTCCTCTTTTATTTTCTTTTCTCACGTTCACCTTTTTATTTCCTTCTCTTTATGCTGCAAGCTCTTACTCTTGCTCCTGCTCCTATATTCCTGTGCTCGTATATCTTTCTCTCTGTACTATTATTCCTACATGCATTTATATTTCAAAGACGACAGCAGTATTCAGTACACAGCCTACAGTATAGTACCAGCCAGGAGCACATATAGAAATCTATGTACATTGTACACTGTACATTGTACATTGTACACATGATACATTATGTATAGGTTTAATTATGTAGTGTACATACAGTGTGCTGTTTGCTTTATTCTGTATTCTGTATTCTATATGTATTGTAGAAGGTAGAAGGACAAGAAAGAAAGAGAAAGGGAGAGAGGTAGAGAGGGAGAGAGTTGAAAGGGAGAGACCAGAACAGAACACGCAAAGCAAGCTAACGGGAAAAGTAAGGACTGTAGATTGTAGATTGTAGATACTTCTCCGGTACTCGGGACTCTTTTTCTCTCCTTCCTTCCCCAGGAGCAAAGAGGTTATTCTTTCATGCCAAATAATCAAATGAATGTAGTTTGTGAAAAACGTTGGTCTGAAAAAGAAAGTACTTGTGAGTTGTGAGTTGGCTCGTTGTGATATATGGAATACAAATACAAAATAGAGGATAGAAAAGAGGGGCTAGTGAATATTGGGACTGGTGCTTGCTGGAACTCACCCACACCCACCTTCGCATGTCCTCATTACCGAGGTACGCACACTTAGACTTACACTACAGTTACACACGCACTTATCGATTACCCATTTCCCATTTCCTCCTCTTCTGGTCTGGTTCTCTATTCTCTACCTTTACTACACCATTAAATAGCATGTAGCAAAAATAAGGCGAGTTTAGAGTGTAGAGTGTAGACTCGGCAGTTCAAAGATTGTAGATTGCAAACTGTAGACTGTGGATTCGTTGAACAACCCTATGGAAGTAAATAGTTTTATGTGTACTAAAAATGTGATACTAGATACTAGATCCTGGTATGAAAAGAACTTTCCATTCTCCCATTTTCTGCCCTGTATTTTTGGAAGAACGCACAGTGTACAGTGTACATATGAAGTACATATGAAGTAAATAGGTAGTGGTCCGATTTTACCACAGTGTTCATTATGATTTATAATTAAAGTTTTGGTATTATATCAACCATAAAAAAAGTAGCGTAAAAAGTGTATATAATGAGGATTGAGTTTCCGTTTCGGTTTTGGTCGACCGTATACGTTTCATAATTTCATAGTTTATCCATTTGGATTCAATATCAATATCAATATCAATTTTGATGAGGAGAAAAATTGCATATCAAACATATTCAGCCATACATTATGTATTATGTACATTACACATTACAAATTGTACATGATACATGAATAAATGATGCATAAAAAATGTAAAACAAAATTGCATAATAAAAATACAAAACTTTCTGACTTTCTGTGGCCTACCTTCGCCTTTGTTTCGTATTCAAAATTCTCATGTTTCATTCATATTCAAAATTCAAGAATCGGAAGGAGTATAAGCAAAACTGTTATTATTTTTTCAAATTTCCTCAATTATTAACAGCGAGAAAGCGACAGTAGGCAGGTGAAAGGTGAAGCTAAGGAAAATGTAAAATCTACAGATATAGAAGAATGATGAAAGCAAGTTTGAGTATTATTAGTATTAGTATTAGTATTAGTTTGTCATGTTTCTCTCTATCACCATCAAAAATTGAAAGTGAATGAATACTTTTTGTATTCAGTTGCAAGAGGAATGTAACTGGATACATGTAAAAAATATGATTGAATTATCAAATGAAAATAAAATAAAAAGAAGAACAAAAAAAACAAATTATATCTATATTTTGATTACAATGGTGGTTTTTCTTTCTCGGTTTTGTTTTAGGGTGATTTGGGCAAGGGCAAGGGAAGCGAAGCAAAAAATAAAGGCGAAGGAAGGCTGATGCAGAGAGAAGGATGATGATGATGATGATGATGGTGATAAGAATAATCAGTTTCGGGTTGACGATTGGGACGTAGATAAAAATAAACAAAAAAACATACATAAAGACACAGTACAAAGGCACGTGAACTGCCTCGAGCAAAAATCCTCATTCTAATCTCAATCTCAGTCTCAATCTAATTCATTTACATCAAATATCAAATCCAACAGCATAACTAGAAGAAAGCAAAAGAATATAAATAATAATAATAATCATTCTCGTGTCTTTTGTGATTTGTGATTGTTGTGAATACTGTGTGAATATCTGTATTGTGACAAAGATCAAATGTGTGCGTGATTTCTACGGATGGGGAAAAACTTTCTCTCATTTTAAATAAAATTCAGTGCTTGTGCTTCATCCTGCATCCTCGATTATCTTTCTGTTTTCACGGTTGGATTTGAAAGAGATTTGGATTTGGATTTGTATTTAAATTGTGGTGCTCTATCGGGAAATGAAGGATAGTTAAGCCAAATAAACGACAAGAAATTTCCATTGAGATTCCTTCACCTTGGGAGTTGGGAGTTGGGACTTGAAACTCTGAACAAAAAGAAAAGGAAAAAGGAATAAGAGGGAAAAAATTTGAATATCATCACAAGAAAAAAGCAAAACCAACTTCTCCATCTTCTCCATCTTTAGTACAGTTGTAATGACTTGAATTTCCATCCCATTCCATTCCATATGAGTGAAACGGGCAAGAGAAAGTAAGAGACCGGGAAGAAGAAAAGTTTCTTGTTCTTGTTCTATTCTAAAAAAACTAGAGAAACTACGGAAAGATCCAGAAAAAGGGAGAGAAACGCAAAAGGAGACGCGAGACTTCACTTTAGAATTAAATTATTTCTCGACTCGACTCGACGACTCGACTCGACTCGCCTCACATCTCACATCACACATCCCATCACAACACAAGAAACTCGGTTCTCCAGTCTCGAGAAAACGAAAAGACAACAAAACTACTAAACTACTAAACTACAAGTCAACTATACCGTACATATACAATATACAAGCGAAGCAAGTGTTGCCGACCAGCCAGCCAACAAGCAACCAACTACCTTTATCTTATTATACAACAAGGAAATACAAAATACATCTCTATCCACAATACATGTACATGTAAGCAAAGGAAAACGAGTCATCGTCATCCCATTGTGTTTTTGTATGTACTGTGTATTGTGAAATGTGCATGAGTGAAACAGAAAGACGGAGAGAGTAGGACGAAACATACAAGGTACAAAGAGGAAGAAGAAGCCAATTGCCTGGGGACAAGAGTCTCGACATCGTGACAACTGTGAAGGCGACAGCTAGTCGCATTTGCTCATTTCTCCGAGTTTCCCGGGAGATTTCCCCCGCTCTTTCTCTATTACTACAACTACAACTAAACTAAGCTAAGCTAAGCATACTCTGAACAAGAATACCAAGTCAAAGTCGAATACAAATACAACTCACGCACACTCATACACACGTGCATCCTACATGTACACTGATACTTTATAGTTTATTCTACTCCTCACACACACACACACAAAGAAAAAGCAGAATCCAACATCAAACTTTTACTCGTAATCGTAATCTCAGAATTTGAAAAACGGTGAAGATATAATAAAAAAGAAAAGAAAAGAAACGGAGAAAACCCATTCCATTTTCCACATTTCTTTTCCGTTTTTCCTCAACATTTCAAAAAGACGTGCACGGATTCTTCAATTAAGTCCGTATGTAATATGTAACATGTGAAGAAAGGGGAAATTACATGGACGAGTAATACGACACACAACACGAGTTGAATTTAGTGCGGACGAATGAGAAATGAAATGAAATGATGACCATCATGAAGATGATGATGATGATGAAAAATACTCTAAAGCTGACTGTGAGCATTCAAGTATAAATAAAGTGAGTTTCGTGCGTGGAATGAAAATCAAAATCAAATTAGTGACCACATCTCAATCCTAACAAAAAAAAAACAAAAATACTACACATGGCGAGGACTTGAGTCCGAGTGTATAAGTGCATAACTGATAATTGGAAATTAAAATTACATAATAATAATAAAATTATTATTATTGTTGTTACATAATTGGCAATAGCTGTGATAAATACAAGAATCTGATAATCAGAACCTAAGAAGTTTTCAAAATTCCAAATTCCAAATTGACGATTCCAAAAGTTCACAACAAAATCTACAACAAAATTTGAAAAACAATTAATTAATAAGAATATCAAGAAAAGTATCAAAATGCCGCAACTTCCAATTTTGAACCTGGAGATTGCGGAAGTGAAGGACTTCATCCTCACAAAATTGGAGGAGCCGAAAGCACAGCGGAAGCTGGTGCTTGTCATCGTCTCCATAGCTCTGCTGCTGGATAATATGTTGTACATGGTGATTGTTCCTATAATTCCAGACTACCTTCGAAGAATAGGTTCTTGGGACACGCACATTGAGGGTGGAGAGCAAGTAACGGAGGCTCCACGGACTGTTCATTTTTCCAATAAGACGGGTAACTACACCTACTTTGAACCGACAAGAAATACGGGGAAGCTGATAAATGGAGTAATTGTCTATGAAGGAGAAGATAGTGCTATCGGAGTTCTCTTTGCATCAAAAGCCATGATTCAACTGTTCATTAACCCTTTTAGTGGGGCACTCATTGATAGGATTGGCTATGACAAGCCCATGATGATTGGTTTGATGATCATGTTCCTCTCCACAGCAGTCTTTTCCATCGGCTCCTCCTACTCTGTCCTCTTCTTTGCCCGTAGTCTTCAAGGAGTGGGTTCGGCCTTTGCAGACACCTCTGGCCTTGCCATGATTGCAGATCGATATACAGAAGAAGGTGAGAGAACAAAGGCTTTGGGTATTGCTCTCGCCTTCATCTCCTTTGGCTGTCTCGTCGCACCTCCCTTCGGCGGCCTAATGTATGAGATAGCAGGTAAAGAAGTGCCGTTCCTCATCCTGTCATTTGTATGTGTGGCGGATGCGGTGATGCTCTGGCTCGTGATGAAACCGATAAAGAAACAACAGAAGGAACTGAATATCCAACGGCCAGCAGGAACACCCATCTGGACTCTTTTTATGGATCCGTACATTGCCGTTTGTTCAGGAGCCCTCATCATGGCAAATGTATCCCTTGCATTCCTCGAACCAACTATATCGGTATGGATGATGGACACTATGCACGTTTCACAATGGGAACAGGGGATGATTTGGCTTCCCGCTTTCATTCCCCACGTCCTTGGTGTGGTGATGACAGTCAAATTGAGTGCCCAGTATCCACAATATCAATGGTTACTGGCGGCAGGTGGACTTGCCCTGGAAGGACTCTGCTCCCTAATGGTTCCATTTGCAACAACCTACTGGGCCCTCATGATTCCCATTTCCGGTATCTGTTTCGGCATCGCCCTGGTTGACACTGCCCTCCTCCCAACTCTCGGCTACCTGGTGGATCTCCGCTATGTGAGTGTCTACGGTAGTATCTATGCCATTGCGGATATTTCCTATTCCTTCGCCTACGCTTTCGGTCCCATTATCGCTGGTCGCGTAATGGAAAACATAGGCTTCCTCGCACTCAACATTGGGATTGCCGTCTCAAATCTCATGTATGTACCAGTACTCATCATGCTGAGGCATATCTATGACAAGGGATTCCAAGATGAGGCCAATGTACTCATGAAGGATCCACCAGATAAGCAATATCAAACATATCTACTTCAAGACAAGGGCAAGTCGGTGCCAGACTACTCTAAAAATTATGGAAGGCTGGGTGATGATGATGGTGGTGAGGATGAGTACTCTTCTAATAATATGGGTGGTCATCGGGTAACCTTCCAGGAAACTAATGTTGATCGTGGAGCTGTAGGTGGGGGTGGGAGTAGTGGTGGAAGTGCTCCAGTAGCTACTAATAATGCGCCTTCCAGTCAGTACCAACCTCAATATCAACAACAGCAACCACCACAACAACAACAACAACAACAACCACCAGCAGCTAATGATAGTAGTAATACATTTAATCCTTTTAAAAATATCAGTGAGTCAAATCCATTTAGATCCAATTAATCTATAACTTCAAAATAGCCATATAAAACATAATAATAATAAAAAATAATAAATAAATAAATAAATAAAATACACATTCAATACAATATCAACATAAATAATTACCAAGTATATCAAGTGTATAACAAATAAAAAAGTCAATTTTTAAGTTTTGGGTGTAAATCCACAGTACATACAGTAATAATTACAACTTACATTACATGGTATAATAATAATTAATAATAACTATTAGACCTACTTTTAGATATACTTTTTTGTCATTGTCAAATCCCGTCCTTGTTATATAATCATCTCTGTCATGATAAAAAGGTGTATACTTATATAAATAATAGAAATATCAAAAGATAAAAAAATAACAACAACAAAACAATCAATTCACTCGGGTGAGATTCAATTATTATGTATTTTTTCTGCAGACTTCGTACTTTTCGTACTAAAAGTATAATTATATTACTAACTTTTACACAAACAAAAACTTATATTGAGAGAGGAGCAAGTATGGTTTTTTTTATTGACCTGTGTACTGTGTATAACATGCACAAAAGTCTCTGCTTGTACATTTTGTACATGATATTATTATTATTTTGTGTTTGACAACGACAAAAAGTATTTTTACGAAGCAAAAAAAGCTGAGTATTGTTTCTATTACAAAAATATTATGTTGTTTTGTTTTCTTCCTTTTCTATATATTGTTTATTCTATACATAAATAAGAAATAAGTTTACATAATATATATTATGATATGTGTGTATCATGTACGTATAAAATAAAATAATAAGCATGATTTTGTAACCTATACCGATGTAAGCAAGAGAAAGGAAGAGAAAGTAGAGAGAAAATGTTAGAACTTATACTTATATAAATAAATGATGTAGGAGGCAATACAGATTATCTTAGAAAATATCATAATCATATTATACTATACTGTTTTTAGGATGTAAATATACATATCAATTACCTTTGTATTTGTACTACTACAATCATTACTGCATCCATCTATGTATGATGAACACATTTGTTGACATACAGTATGATGCTTTTGTAAATACTTGTACATAATATTTTGCCGGTAGCTCATCTAATTGTGTGTAAATATAATAATATTATATTATATCGAACATCAAAAATATGTAGGTACTTGCAAAATAAAACTTGTACAGTACTATATATATATACTACATATAAAATATTATGATTATGATAAAATGGTAGTGAGGCATAGATACCAAAATAATTCAAAGAATTATAATTATGCTCTATCTCTTTATACTACGTATAAATCGTCAATAATCAATAATCATAAATATTCTCTTTTAAAATAAAAATACTGGAGGAATTTTTCATTACCGAAAAATTCCTCCTCTTGGCTGTGGCAAGAAACGGATAATACTTACAAAAGGTGCGCTCATAATAAAAAATATAAAATATTGTAATAATAATCATTATTATATTATTGTTTACCACGTATTACAATCTTTTTAGATTCTATATATTATATTATCTAGTATTATCGTTTACCAATACAAAATGCAGTATACAGTAGATCTGTCGAGATATGATATGGGAGAATTTACAAAAAGGAAGAGAAAATGTTAAAAGCGTTAAAAAAAGGTGTAAAATGATGTGTATTTCTGCGAAATACCCCATTTTGTGTTTTATGAATTGTTGTGTATTGTAATATATGAGTGGAAAGACGGAGAATTGACAGAGACATAATATAATTATTACATGTATATAGATATATATGGATAAAAGTAAAAGTGAACAGGTACGGCAGAAAAATATACGCGTTAGTTTATTATGTATAAAATTTTCATTCATGAGACTTTTAAAATCAGGATTTTTTGTTTTTCCATTTGAAAATATTTACTTTCCCTACGTTTATAGTTTATTTTCTCAAAATTACGAGAGAAATTAAAAATAAAATGTCTGTAATTTGATTCTATGTAAACTGTTTCAAAGAGACACCTTTTAATATATTAGTATAATTTAGGATAAGTCATAGAGATAAGTATTTAATGATATTAAACAACCAAAAATCTCTATTCCAATATTCGATTGATTGAATATGTAATATGAAACATCAGTTCAAAATTGGAAAAGAAGTTTTTTTGGAAAAGTCAATGTGTGATACTTGTACCATTTTCTTTAACAATAATATAATTATTATTATTATTATAGTTAGTTAGTCTCTCTACTATATCTTTCCGTTATTAATTTTCTCCTAAACTTTCTAGTTTTTTTTTTAAATTGAAAATATTTTTAGAGTCTACAGAGTTTTTTTGTCAAGTCTCCTTTTTAAAGGGCTGTTCTTTGAGTTTCGAGTTGTCGATTTTGGATTGAGTTTGTATAAGATTTTACATATATTTTTTATGTAAATAAAAAGAGGTAGTAGTCAATTGAATAATATATATATATAAAAGATAAATATAGTCTAAATATATCAAGGATTCCAGGATTCCTTCAAAACAACCTGTAATACAGAAAAAACCAAAGAACAAGAATACATATCATATCAATCGGCGAGTGCTCGTCATTCCTATACTGTTTGCGTTCTCTCTACAACATAATATTTTATCAAAAGAGGGACAAATCAGAGAGGATCGGACAAAACACTTTGCCTTTTCCTCCTCGTGTTGGAACCTACTCTATACATATTATATAACTATAACTACAACTATTTAATTAGGGAATATTATGAATAAAAACTAGAAACTAGACAAAAGTTAGTAAACTTTCTAAGTATATTGTACTTGTACATTGTACATATCCAAAATTTATCAGTGGCTCCATGTCACAATGCATAAAAACATATCAACTGTATCATATATGTACATAATACTAAATGAAAGGAGAAAGTTGTAAAAAAGTGTAAGTATATGAACTATGAGCGTCTGTCTATGTGTGTCTGTGTGTCGGTATGGGTGAAAAAGTAGAAAGTAGTAATGTTGTTGTGTGTGTATCAAACCAAAGTAATTTGACTTATTATTCGAAGAATCGATTATTTAATAGAAATCGAGCCATTGGTGATGGTGAGTGAGATGCGTGTTCAATATAATGTATCATACATACCTACTACATTCACATAACACGAAGTTATTATATATAGTTTGTGAGTTTGTGACAAAATCGTCGGGAAATCAGATAGGCTGATTAAGTGTATGAGACAGAGGCAATTAGTTAGATTAGATAACTCACTCGCTCGCTCTGTGTGACTGTGTGAGTGTGAATGAGAGGGAAAAGCTAGTTTTTACTACACACTTATTTATGTATGCATGTTTGTATGTAGAATTCAGAATTGAATGAGTAATACAATTATTTAAAACATGAAAACAGGTCGTCTACATGCATCATGCTGTAGAGGATTGCGTTACTACACAAATCATCCAGAGTCTGTACATATTCATGTTTCACATATCATATCATAAAACGTAGAGACGTATCATGTGTATTTTGTACATTTAAAATTCAAACCAACAAACATATATAAATTATACAGTATACAGTGTATATTGTATATTGAATGCAACTCCGTTTACAAACAGGAAAAAAATGAACATGCAGCAAAACTTATTTGAGTAGGTAAAGTTTAATGTACATTAAAAATTATTTCAACTTGAATAAAATTGGTGTGTGCACTGTTCAAAATTCAAAAAGCCAGCTCCAGCTACGTTTTGATTTATGATATATGAAACAGGAATAATTGTACAGTCGTTAAAAGTTGTACATAAACTAAGTACATTACAGTATGGAGCACAAGAGAATCTTTAATATTTATATCTGTACCTTGTACAATGTACAAGTTTAGTAATTCGTAATTCGAGCAACGACACTGTCAAGAGTTAAATCTACAAACTACAAACTATTACAAACATACACATGGTCTTGAGCTACTTAAACTGTATCGTATGGATTTGAAAGGTGTATGAAACATGAAAAAACATACACGAAAACATACATGCATGTTACACATAGATAAATACACGAATAGATTACAAGTAAGTTTATCTAAATCTACTATCAACTGTAAGAATATGTAAGATTAGTTTAGAGTTTGGAAAATATCAAGTATCAAGTATCAAAAATTGTGTATGTAAGGTGTAAAAGATTTATGTTTGTACTTTGTACACACACTATATATATATTCTACATTATATATTTGTGTAGAACTTGTGAGATATTAATAAAATTAATAGGCATTTTCTAAAAAAGAAATCACTTTTATCATTATGCAATGCAGTAAGTACTTGAGAGAAAACTGTAAACGATCGATCCATTAAACGATTCATATTAAACGATACTTACAAAATTCAGCTTCACATTGAATTTGAATTCGAATTTTGAAACTCATAATATACACACGAAGAAAACAAAAGAGAGCTAGAATCAAAGAATCGAGACAAAGAGTAAAAAACTAATTTTTATTATAGTGAAATGGAATATTGAATATTGAATATGGAATATTATTTCTACTGTTAGAGGAAAGATATATACATATGTAATAGATTTAAATAAATAAATATTTGGGCAATTTACGAAGAAACCCTATCAAACCCGCCCACGTACATACCTATATACTAATTGGTAATCAGTAATCAGTAATATCAGTAAATCAGTACAGTATGATTGAGAATGTATGAATGACTGGAATTTGGAATTTTGAATAGGCACTTTTCTTAGGGAGAAAGTTGGAGAAAATTTTCACACAAGTAAATTTCCTCCAAAGTTCATGTAGCGACTGATGATATGTACGTACAGTAATATGTATTCTGACGAAAACTTTGTGTTTATTATAACTACTGTATACCTTAGATTATTAGAACAAGGACTGTAGTCAATAGTCAACTTACTAAAAATAATAAATTACAAGTACACGATCTAAGATCTAGTATAATTATGATGAGTAAGAGTAAAAAATATAAAAATATCATATCACACAGAGTCAAGAGTCAAGAGTCAAGCATCTTTATTTTGACAATCGTTCTTGGTTATCACAATTATGAACAATTGTCTTAAAATAAGGACGCTTGGTCTGCACTCTAAAGTCTAAAGTCTACATAATATGAAAATATCAAATACGAGCAAGTTTTAGATAGAGGTAAAATGCTAAGTAAATAAATAATGGATACGTTGACATTTCTACTGTCGTTGTTGGTCGTTGTTGTGTGTCATAGGTAAATTGTTGAAATAGCAGAACACATGTAAATAACGTATAAATTATCAATATTGAATATATGTAAGGCAGACGGTGGAAATCAATACTTATTTTTTGGATGTGTGTATGAACTATATATGAACTATGGGATATTTAATAAAATATGTTCATAATATGTACTAATATATATATGAACATTGAAATGCATGTGGATTGTAGATTGTACTATAGTATTTACTATTTACGTATAAAACTGTTGAGAAAAAATGACTTTTCCATATTTATTTAATTTAAAAAGAACACTTGGAATTTTTTTGTAGTTTTAGCTTATGCAAAATGTGTTTGTACATCAACATCATAACAATATTATGTCAATATTAATATAAATATAAATTATGATTGTACATGAATGACTAAAAACAGAGAAAAGTTGTAATTTTTATCCAACATCTCATATATCATATAGTTCACTTTTTATAGCTATGATAAATAAAAATATAACCAGCTACTACTACTATTATTTTTATTTTTATGATTCTATCCTGTTTTATTGGTTTGTCCATTTAATTTGATAAAATAATTCTCGTACTGTGTAAACTGAATATTTAGTATTGAGTATTGAGCACATGAGTTTAATTTGGTAAATAAACATTAAGATAAACTACACACATAAATAAATACGTACACATATCTCCATCATATTATTATTTATGTATTTGTATAAATTCAAAATGGGACTTTTTAGTAAAAAAAAAAGAGAAAGAAGTATGCAATCAATCAAACAATAGGTAACATAGGGACATAATGTAATGTAATAAAATGTTTTCAAATAAAAAAGCAAGAAAAAAAAGAAGAAGAATGAAAGAGTAACATGTGTAGAAGAAGAAAAAAAAGAAAAGTTAAAGATACTGAGCAATAAAAAAATAAAATACACCAGAGATGAAAAGTTATCAATTATCATTATCATAAGAATTAAGAACAATATATTATACTATTATTATATTATTATTACATACGATAAAATAAACGTCTGTAATTTGATGAACGTGAAAAAAAATTCAATATGATGCTTGATGTTTGATCTGTTTCTTTCAATTTCGATTCCTCATACCAACCAATCCATCATCATTAAAAAACTCAATTGATACACATATTTCTCAATCTGTTTTTTACTCATCATTATCACCATTCACCATTATTATCATCCTTATTAAATATTAAGTTGAGGAAAGGATTCTTTCATTGTCAATCTTGCTTACATGTTATGCGTAGATGCATTTATCTCATTATGCTAGTTTCATTCAAAACGGGATCTTTAGTGAAAGAATCTATAAAAGCTTCCTTCTTTTTCATTCTTGTGCATAATTTTATCAAAATCATGTATCATGTGGTGAGAGGAAAAAAGAAAACATGTACCCTTTTATTTCATTATTCGTTATTCGTTATGCAATATTCCTTTTCAATATGGTAATGTCAAAATCCTGTGAATATCCATGTGGATATTCAAAATCCATCTCCATTTCCATACCAATCTCCGTGTAAAAAATACTGTTTCTTTTTTATCCCATGTGCAAAGTGTGTATATCTATTTTTATGTGTCTAAAGTCCACAGTCTGCATTATACACTATACACTGTATAGTATGTACAGTGTACAGTCTACATTCTACATAGAAGAATGAAGAATGGTGGAGAGTTGGTGAGAAGTTTATGAATGTGAATGAATTTATGGGGGGACTTTTTTAGGGTTTCGCTATTACATTATCATCGCTATTACTATTACTATTATTATTGTTATGACACAGCACATATGTACACATGTATACACAATGTGCAATGGATGAAGAAGAGAGATGAGAGATGAGCGTATGACCCATGACGAGAGATGAGATAAAACCAAGAGATGTATGTATCCAACCAGCAACAACCCAGCTGTCACAGCAGAATAATAATAATCATAACGAGAAGGTCTTCGTCCCTCCTTTCTTTCTCTCGCTCTCTTTCTCCTTCTCGCACTTTCTGTCTGTTCTCCGTCACATTAGTTTTCATTACGTGTAAATAGCAATAGCAAAAGAGAAATAGAGAGAGAGGCACAAAGAGTAAACCCGAAAACGGAGGAGTGATCTGTAAAACTCCCCCTCATCTCGTCCTTCATACCAAATTCTCTCTCTACATACATATTTAGAATGTACTATGTACAGTGAACATATAAATCTACATGTGTGTTCTACGTTCCGTGTTCTACATTTTACACCCATTACGTCAATTTCGTCAAAACTATTCCTGTTTTGCTCTTGGTTTCACGTTGGTTGGATTTTTCCATATTTTCCAAAAAATATAGGCATGATGAGCAAATATTGTAGACTGTAGACTGTAGAGTGTAGACTGTAGGCCCAAGTCCAGGATTCTGAAGCGGACGTTTCAAGGAAATTTTATGGTGTAGAGAAAAGGTGTTTTATAAAAAGATGTGTGAGCCTGGTAGGAGCTAGTAGAATATTCTGTGAAGTAATATCTTAATGTCTCTCGTCCCTTTCCTCTTCATCTTCTGCTTTGAATTTAGAGTTTAGAGTCTAGACGACTTTATTCTTGTGGAATGTCGTGAAATAAAATGAAGCCTTTCTCTCTCAAATGAGTACCCTCAATTAAACTGAAATAGAGAGGGAAAGAATGAGAAGGAGAATGAGAAAGAGGGAGAGAAAGGCTAACCACTTCATTTATGTTGCAAATTCTTCCTCTCTCTGCCTGTGTCTCTGTTTCTGTCTCGCGCTCCTCATCTCTCATCTTATTTTCATGGTAATCAAATTATGGTCATAACTGCCATAAATTCTAAATTCCAGGCACATACACACAAAATCCCGTTACAACCACAGGAATAAAATTTACGTGTATATGTGTACACTGTACACTGTACACATACAAATGTTATGTCTGACTGGTGCAAGAAATAGCTATTTTTGATCCTCCACAGTAGTTTTTCCACTGTGTTTGTACATAGTATATTAACATGTCTGCATACACTGTAGAGTGTAGAGTGTGCAGATGCACATTATTAGTAACTATCTTAAACTTTTCACAAACGCTGCTTTTACATTTTACATGTAAAATGCAGACGGAGAATGGATAAATAATAAATACATCATTTTTACCTAAACTTTTCCCTGTTCCTTTTTGAGACGCATTTGTCCTCATAAATGTTTGTGCACACTAATTTTCTATGTAATCCTGAAACTTGTACTGATATTAAAACATTTTGCTCATCTACCGAGAAAATATTGATCCTTATCCAAATGCAAACCAAAATGTTAGAAGGATGAGAGAAATATATAATATATATGCTCCATTCAAAGTTTTGCAGAATACAGAATACGCCCAAAATCTAAAAGTAAGTATAGAATATGCGTTATGCGTCCATGTGTATATAATAAAGTAAAGTGGAGAAAATTAAGTTAAGCAAGTAAATAAATAAAATAAGCAAGTGTTAGTTGTGGGTTGTGAGTTGGGATTTTGGAGAGAACGTAGCATTGATGGAAGTTAGAAGTTAGAATTTGGGATGTGAGTTGTGATTGAGAAAAATCTCTCTAAGCTCCTTGGAATTGAATGGAATTAGGAAAGAGTTCTCGTCCTTTTATTCCCATCTCTCCTTTTGTCCTCATGTACATTGTACATTTATCTATATGTGAAACGGGGATATTATTATTATTATGTACATAGCTACCATTGTAATATCTGTGTATTGTGTATGTACTGTCTAGTGTCTACCCCTTTTGCTCCTACTCTGGCATTATTATTATTATTACGATGATTTGGGATGTGTTGGTTCTTGGTTGCTGGTTGCCGGTTGGTGGTGAGTGGTGAGAAGTTTCCCGTTTGTTAGGACTTTGAGAAATTCATAGCGCGGAGCATAATTTCCATATGAATATGCATTATTGCTCCTACTGAATCTTTATGAAAATTAATGGTTTTCTCCGTCTCATTCTCTTCTTCCCCTTTATCTCTTTCTTTCTCTCACTTTCCGTCTGTCTCGCTCTCTCTCTCTCTCTCCTTCGACTCTTTTTAGTTAGTACCTTCACACAATACTCAAACATAACAATAACACATTGAGAAAGCAAAAACTCAGCCGCACTCATACCTCGTACCGTTATTATTATCATCATTATCATTATAAAGGAAAATATTCCTGCTCAGTCCATGTTAATGGTAAATGTATTCATTCTTACTCTATGTTGATGTTGATGGTACGGTGGTACATTGTACATCCTTTAATTCCGGGGCTTTGTTTTTCCTTGTTTTATTTCATTTGATGATCATCCTGGCGATTTAATCAGCAGTTCATTCTCTTCATTTCCCTCACAACCATTCATCCTGCATTCAACATGAGGATTTACACTCCTCAGGATAAGAAAGTGATAATGAACCTTGTATTATATATTATTGTACAGTGTAAACTGTGCATTGTACATTGTGCGGTCTGAGTTCAAAAGTTGTTTTTTATCCCTTATTATTTATTACTGTGAAACAAAGGTTCATGTTTATTTCATGTTCACCAATCTCCATGCACAAAAATGCAAATACTCTATACTTTATGAACTCATCACCCAAGGGAGAAAGGAAGGAGAAGGGAGTTACAAGTAAAAGTAAACAGTTTATTCTACCTTTTCTTCATCCTTCACCTTTGCTTTCTAATGTAGCTTTTACCACTGAACTTACTTTAGACGTTAGAAGTGGTCGAGTTTAATCTGGATGATTTTAAAACTGGCATTTTGCAACTTTATGGCAAAAATCAGACCAGAAAAAGTTGGTCCATGATAAATGGTAATTTATAATTTAGTCAGCGTCACTATTAATTAAAGAAAGATGCATTGCACATTTTTTTTGTGATGTTTGGTATTTTGAATTTGGTAATTGTGAATACCGGAGAAAAGAGTAGGGGGACAATTTGGTGCAGAATGCAGACCGTAAACTGCAGAGTGCAGAGGTAGGGCGGAGGAAGTAGGAAGGTGTATAAAAAATGAGAAAGTATATTGTATCATGCTCTATTGATGAAGGGAAATGGTAGGAGATGGAGGAAAAAAAGTGAGGTGAAGGTGAGGGGACGACATGGACAACGACAAGGATAGATGGCTAGATAGATAGATGAATGAACGAACGAACGAACAAATGAATGAATGAATGAACTGGCAGTGCAGAAGAAGCTCTAGAAACTAGGAACTAGAATCTAGAAGCTGAAGATGAAGTTGAAGAGAGAAAGAAAAAAAGAAAGGGAGAGGAGAAGAGGACAAGGAATTTGGATGGATAGATGGGACATGAGATTGGATGTGTGTAACTTAACCAAGTACAAAATGAAACTAACTGCTTAATCAGCTTCCTCCCATTCCCATCTCATCTCATCTCATCGATAGATGAGAAAAGAGGAAAGATACGATAATATTCTTGGCAAATGGGCTTCTCTCCTCTTAATAGTATGCAGTGTGTATAGTGTATAGTGTACACTGTATAATGTATAATGTACAGCGCAGTATAGTATAGTGTCAGCGTTGCATGGAGCATAGACAATTCACGAGATTCTATCTCTTTTTCTATCTACCCATGTATCTTTGGTGTGTATGGAGTATGGAGAATGGAGTATAGAAGAAGATGAGGCTGATGAAACACCCACACCACACACCACACAAGCAGAATCTTTTCCCATTGCTTTCCCTTTATGCTGCATGTTGGATGTTGGATGTATGCAACTTCCCCCTCGTCCCAAAAATCCCATGTCTACATTCTACAGAGTATCAAAAGGAAACAGTAGGTACATCTCTCCTCTCTTTCTTTCCTGATGCTTTCCTCCTTCCTTCCTTTCTTTCCATACCATACACACATCAATATAGACACGTATCGAGTTGAATGAGAAGAAGATTGCGGTTACTTTCATTCTTCCTTTTCCTTCCTATTATTCTTTTTTTCTCATAAGTACATGTACATCTGTACATATACATTATACGTGTATGTGTAATGCTTAGACTTGTACAATTGTAGACATGCATGTCGCTGTATTTGTAGACGACGGTAGACGAGCGCTTCCGTCTCAATAATAATAGTTTGGGACAAAAGGCAATGATAATAGCAGGAAGAAATAGAAGGCAGGAAGAGAATGAATGAATGAAGGAAAGAAAGAGAGACCGATTGAGCTTCTTTTCTTTGCCTTAATCCGTTTCGACACTTATTGCCATGTTCCCTTTTTGTGACAAATATCCTTTCTGACACGATCCTCCCTCGGGTCTTTTTTATTTCCTTCATGGTCACAGGAATTACTTTTTCACAGAGTTAATCATTGTTGCTTGTACTTGTCCGTATCCCTGTACAATGTATTTCTATGTACATTCCTTTTCATATGTAGCTTGTACAAAGTACAGTGCAACTCATTGAATGAACAAAGTGTAGCAGAACCTTTCACATTCTCCATCGTCTATCGTCTATCCTCGCGTATAGCGTATAGCGTACAGCGTAGCTAAGGATTAGTCTATTAACATGAACATGCAAAGAGACAAGAGACAAGAGAAAAGGTAGAAGGATCAAGAAGAAGAAGGGAAAGGGAAAATTACCTCTTCACTTTCACATCTCGCAATAACAAAATGTCCACTCAATATTGCTGACTCAAGGCTCGAGACTGTAGACTCTAGGCTCTAGACTCAAGACAAGTGTACCTTTAATATCCGGAATCTAGAATACCGTGCGTCTAGAATCTAGAATCTAGAATACATATAATCTGTAATTCAACCCCAATATTACCTTATTACTGAATTTAATTAGCCATTTTCCCACGTGTTGACAACTGGCAAAATCTGATTCTGATGAAAAAGTAAAAGCCTTACTTTTTTTCAATGGACTTTTGAACTCGCTCTAACTAAAAAGTCCTGTGGGCAATTTTAAGCCTAAAATCAAAAGGAGAACAGGCCCATTTGATCATTTGCACCGATTTTACTTTCCAGACTTGATGTTTTCATATTCAATGTTCACGTTCTGGTTCAGACTCAGCACAAGTAAACATTTTCGAGTTAAAACAAACAGTAGGTTGGCATTTCTGCTGTTTCCAAGTTACTGGTAAGTGGTAAGGACAATTGTAAGTGTAAGAGTGTAAGTGACAGACTAGACTAGACTAGGGAATAAAATAGAAGAGGAAATAACAAACAACAAACAAACAGGTAGTTGTAATCCGACATCCAGATCCAGATCCAAATCCAAATCCAAATAAATGCATGGAGTGAAATTTCACAGTTTGAATACTCTACAAATACAAAAATAAATGTACACATACAAATACAAATGAAACATGAGGGACAAAAGACAGCATCGGACTGAGTCTCGAGTCTCGTCTCCAATTTACTTAGGATATTTCATGATTATCCTGCATTTGTGTTGTATGACTTTGCTCTTCTCTGTTCTGTTCTGATCTGATCTCGTCTGGCCGTGTGCTTCTTCCAGCTTTAAAACGCAAATAGTGTAAAATGTACGGATATACATATAGACATGTAATATGCATGCGAGTATTTTAAAAATACAGTGTACAGTGTACAATGTATCGATCCCATTTTGTGCCTCCTGGTTATTTCTCCCCTTTTCTCGTTTGCCACATGCACTTGTATACATTTAGCATGTATCTAGAATCCACAGATAGATACAGATAAACAGGCGAACAAAGAGTATGACGTCGGGTCGAGTGCGTGCAGTTGACTTGACTTTGACTGGTCCTTTTTGTTGTCGGCGGCCCTTCTTTTATTCTCAGTCCAAGTCTCAGTCTCTCTCTCTCTTTCTCTCTGCTCAAAGTAAACTCGGTGTTGGACAATAACCATGAAAATCCACATGTAGCCCTGAGTTCCTCAGAGAGTTTATAAAAAGCTTTTCCCCATCAGGATGGTTCATAACATTAGACAGTTCGAAGTTGGAGCAGTTTGTACTTTGGAGTTTAGTTTAAAACTTCCATATGTACGATGTATGATGTATGCCGTGTGCAGTTGAGTCAATGCTTCTCATTTCAACCTGTCATGAACAAGAGCAAAAATTTTCCCCTGCTTTTCAATCTAAAATCAACTATTAAGCTCCCGTTTTCTCTGAGTACACCATACACTTTAGTGTACTTTATAGAGTATCCAGTATCCAGTGTACATGATATATTTCCTGCTTAATACGTATTTCAGCAGGTACAAATGATGATCTACACCATACACAATATACAATATACATCATATGTATTATATACGTTTCTTGTCCACTTCCACTCCCACTCTGTCTTTGTATTTCTGTTCCTTTTTCTATTTCAATTTGGTTCGTCGTCTCATCTCCAAATTGAAAGATTGAATTTCACCATGAGGTCATTTTGGAAATGGACCGTTACAAAGCACAAAGTACATACAAAAATTACCTATATTAGATACATACGTAATAAATACATGACTTATCAAAAGTATCAAGTATCCACTCAAACCCTTTGTTTGTACATAAAAGTGTACACTGTACTTGGTGCATCTGTAGAGTAAAGAGTGTAGAAAGTAGAGTGTAGAAAGTAGAGTGCATCTCGGATGCATGTACACAATATTTATTATTTATTCGCGGGTAACAAAACCCGGACTGTTAAAAGCGTACAGCTGTCTCCGTTTAAACTGTCATTCATAATTTAGACGTAAAACAAAGAGCTTTTAACTGTCCTTGTCTACTCTTGATCCGTGAGGCAGGATTCTGTTGGTTGGAGGATGGAGGATGGAGCTTCAGCTCCAGAGCAAACTGAAGCTGAGAGGAAATGTGAGACAGGTAACAAGAAGAATTTAGATAGCACTTCTGATGGCTGACAGCATTGCGCTAATATGTCTGTCCTGCATTCTGTATTCTGTATTCTGTACTTTGTATTTTCCACATACTCCTCTTTTCTTTTGTCTTGTCCTTGGAGTATTAATCCTGAAGTAGGAAGACTGGAGAATGTTATGTGGAGAGTGTTGACTAGAGTCTAGAGTCAGATTCAAAGTCAGAATCAGAGACAGTGACGCCAACATGAAAAACCTTTGAAGATCCGGACAGGTTTAAAATAGATACATACACAATACACAGTTTGATGAATTAAATATGAGAAGGAGATGAGGCTCACGGCTCAAGGCCCAAAAGACATTCATCCGTCTTACCTTTACTCTTTACCATCGTCATCCTCAAAAAGAGCAACCGTACATGGTACATGGACCATGTGAGACGCTGAAACACACACATGTTCTGTGTGCACCTTGAGCATCCTCACAGATTTAAAATAGGAAATTAGATGTAACATATACATGTGCAATGTATGTTCAGAGTATACAGTACATATACATCATGTAAAAAGATCTTAAAGATCCAAAGTGAACACAGAAATAAAGTCGATGAGTTAATTCTCATGTTCAGTTTACCGTTTACCATCAATTTCACTAATGAAATAAGTACCAGATCAAAAATACCTCTAGCATCCAGGATCCAGGACACATCTAATATCTACAATACTGTTTGTGTCGAGTGTTGAAAATTAGAGGTTTGTTCCAAATAACTTGCAAAACATCTTACATCTTGAATCTTGCATGTTGCCACTTTTGCATTTTGGACCCATTTGGTAAATGAGAAAAAATTTCCACTTTTGTACCCAGTCGAGTCAAGTCCAGAGGCGTTTTTGCGTGGGGGATTTTCAAAGAATTCTTGAATAAGAATCTTGAGTAAGGCTGACGCTGCTTTTGATACGGATTATGGATTATGGATTATGGACTAGTATTCTATGAAAATTCCGTAACAATTTAATAATTTAATAATATTTTATTTCATCTATTTTTACGATTTGTAGTGAACCCGTAGGTGATGAACTGGTAGGCTCACGTACTCGTAGGCTCATGTACTTGTAGGCATTTGAATTCTTAGGCACAAAATCATGAACCCGTAGGCAACATGAACCCGTAGGTATTATATGTATGCAATATGTCTAGCAAATGTCTTATCTCTAATTCAAATTAGGTTCATATCATTACAATACAAAAACACAAAAAGCATACAAATACTCATCAGTTGTTCTCTGAAGTTTAACTGTGTAAGACGTACCTCTTGGTAAATATGGAATTTGAGAAAACTAAAAGTGAGCGCAATGGTGAAGTGCGGTGGCAAGAAGGTCATTCATATACACGAAATAAGTTAAATAAAAATGGGAGTATAAGTTGGATTTGCCAGGATCGGTGTGGAG